>PVJX010004543.1:57029-93913 GCA_004027295.1 Dolichotis patagonum
CCAAGCACCAAACACAGTGCCTGACTCATGGAAGGCACTTGGTGTATATTGCCTAAATGAATGAAACTATGATTTGGATCACAGGGGACTGACCCTGCAGATACTATGTATTAGTCTATTTTCCATTGCTAATAACACAATGCCACAGACTGAGAGAATTATAAAGAAAAGAGATTTAATTTGGCTTACAGTTCTGGCCTAAGGTTGAGAGCTCCATCTGCTGATGACCTTCTTGCTGGTAGAGTCCCAAGCAGGGCAGGATATCATGTGACAAAATGCTAGGAGCATATGTGTGTATTCACTAGTCTTTCTCTCTCTTCTCATAAAGCCATCGATGACTTAATCATGGGGTCCCACCTTGGTGGCCTTATCTAATCTTAATCACCTCACAAAGTCATAGTCAGATTAAGTTTCCACCCTCATAATATTTCATAGTAGGGAATACATTTGCCCATGAGCTTCACAAGGGACAGATCATTTACAAACTACAGCATGAGGTCACTTAGCTTAAAAACATAGCAGCCTGCTGCTGGACCAGCTCCACTACTTCCCAATAGTATGATTTCAAGGCATACCACATTGTCTGCCTGTACCTCCATTTCCTCACCACTAAATTTGAATATTATTTAATTACAGAGGGGATGCTTTGAGGAGTCAGTGTGATAATCTATGTCAAGTGGCAAGTAGTAGGTGTTACATAGGTGCTGGTTACTTCTGTGGGAGTGATACTTGAAGCCGACATGTCTTTGAATGACTAAGATGGATATGATGACCTGCATTCAAAACAATCACAGAGCAGAGGCCTCTCCCACAAATCTCCAAGTTTACAGTGGGTCTTGTGTGGTTGCTACAGTATTTTCTGTGCCTTCTGACTTTCCTCTGTATCGTTTTGTGAAGCCCCTGCCTGCTAAGGACACTTGCCCAAGTCAGCCTTTGTAAGTCAAGTAGAGAGGTGGCTTTTTTCTTCACTTATCTTCTTGGTTTTTACATTTTCCCATAAATATTTTCACTGTGAAGATGTCTCCCTCACATAACATGGTGCAGGCTAGGCAAATATTTGTCTGCTGATTGAGCAACTGAAGGGAAGACTGTATCCCTCCAGGCCTCTCTTATCACAGTGAGGAGTCAAGTTTCTCCCAAACTGTGCTGCCTCTGGGGAGGACTCCATGAAAGGAGCTCAGTCCCACCACGGTTCTCACAGGAGGTGTTATGTGACATACATGCAGCTTGGAAAATGGTGGGAAATCTATAAAGTGGCCTTTCATTACTGTTAGTTAGCATCCTCTTAACTCTTACAGGCCAGCACCAGGCCACCTATCCTTAGCTGAGGTGGGCTGAGGAGAACAGGCCCCTATTCACCTGCTGTCATCAAAGACTTGTCCACATTCTAAGAAGTACTCTGCTAAGCCAAATATGTACAGCCTAAACACAGAGTGCTGTGTGGCTAGGAAATGCCATTGCCTTTCCTGGCTTTTTCCCCCTAAATCAAAGTTATTTTTTATTTATGTTGTGTATAATTTACACTGGCTGTACTTCAGGAAACAAAACACAAATTTAAAGTATCTTTGAATCATCCCTCCTTTCAATACTTTGAGGATTTCAGAATCAGTAACTGAGGAAGCTTCAATATCTGCAATTTCAGGGTGGGGTGCCCATTTATCTCTCAGCCCAGATTTTGCCTGCCCCAGCTCCAGGCCTAGTCTGAGTGCAGGCTCAGGCCTCATAACATGCTCAAAAGTTGCTGAGAGAAGGTAAGAGGCCGTGTACCCGAGCACCTGAGCAGAGAGAGGTCTTCCTGTTCCAATCTCAGAGTCCCACCTGCTTCTATCTCTGATCCACCATGATTAGCGGGGGTGAGGAAGAGGTGCTAGGTTTCTCTTTCAGGTGAATCTGTGTGTGCTTTAATCATGCTTGTTGTGTGGAGCCTCGGAGAGTCCTGACAACTCTGTGCCTTCCTTTCTGGGAAGAGAAAGGATGTGCACCAAACATACTGAACCGACCAGGCAGTACATTAAAATGATAACATTCACTTCAGTCCTCAAAGCCTGCTAGGATTTACAGAGTTCAGACAAGCAGATTAAACCTTCAGTGTTAGAAGATAGGTTACCTTTGGGGAGATTAGTGGCTGAGAAGGCACCCAAAGGGTCTTCCAAGGTGGCAGCCATGTTCCATTATTCTGTCTGGTGCTTGTTGCTCAATTTGTAAGAATTCCCTCAACTGCATGCTTAGATCTGTGCATTCTTCTTATGTTGGTTGTCTTTCACAAAACCAGCTTGCACTGGATATTACCACCCTGTTTACAGGGGAGAAAACTGCAAGCCCATAAGGGTCAGTGCTCAGAGATGAGTTATACAGTATGTGATAGAGATTGAAACTCAGGTCTGTCAGCCTCCAGGGCCAGTCTGTCCTGCCCTTCATAGACCTTGGTAGCATCCAACAAGAAGATTAATACATATAAGGCCTAGAGCTACTGATGATTACAGCGGTCGTTTGCTGTGTCCCTCCTGTGTGTCAGTCCCTCTGCTAGAGGCTCTCACATGGATTATCTCACTGAATTTTCACACCAACCTGTGCTCATGTTTCTGGATGAAACTGAGGTACAGAGTCAAGTGACCTATCTGAGACACCACAACTAGTAAGGGGTGGCTACAGTGTTTGCCATTAAATAGGTTTGATACATACTGCAAATTATTCCCCCAAATGTTATATGCTCACCTGCCACCTCTCCAGCCACAGTAGTGTGCAAAAGTGCCCAGTTACCTACTTATCTGAATTCTTTACAATACTGGGGAGGCATAGCCAGTAAGAGCATGAAATCTGGAATCAGACAACACTACCACTTACTGTACTGCCTTAGGCAAATTATTTGAACCACTCTGAGTCTCTATTTTCTTAGGGCTTTCTGGGAGGATCAAAAGAACTCATATTTATTGGCCAGCTTTCTTAATGCTGTGACCAAAATACCTGGCACCCACAATTTAAAGCGGGGTAGGTTTATTTTGGCTCACAGGTTCAGAGGTTTCAATCCATGGTCAGCTGGCTCTAAGGCAGGAACATCGTGGCCCAGGGCATGGTGGAGTAAAGTTGCTCATTTCATGGCAGCCAGAAAGCAAAGCAAAAGGAAGGATCACCGGTGAGAGATACCACGCACCTCCTCCAGCTGAGCCCCTTTTCCTAATCGCACATTCAGCTGTGAACATTAGTAGACTAATCCATTAATGATTATAGGTTCCCGTGATCTAATCACCTCTCCAGGAGTCTCTTAATCCAGTCAAGTTGACAATTAAGATTAACTGACACGTGTCTGCAGAGTATAAAGTGCTAAGCAAAATGCTTAGCTTAGAATAAATACTCAATACACAAAACGTGTTCTATATTTGCAAATTGTTCCTGTCTACTTCTGATGTCTTATTCCCTAGGATTGGTCACAGACTGAACACAGGCTTCTGAAATTTCTCTTTTGTAACTAATATCTATTGCATCCTCCACACCAGCCCTGAAGTGCCGTAGCATCTGCTGCTGTTGTAGGCTTCTCAGCCCTCTCCCCCCCCCCCGCCCCCGGCACCAGGTGACCTGTGGCAAGAATAATCCTTGGGCCTCATATATTAACTACCACTTTAAGTTTTCCTGGGTTGGACATGCTGAGTGCTGCAATCAAGATAATACCCACACTGGATTCATAAACTGAAATGATCAATAGTAACAACAGAACAGCTACCATTTGCTGAGTGGCTGTAGTATACCAGGCACTATGCTAAGCCCTTAGCATAGGCTGTCTCATCCAATCTCACAACGGTCCCAAGAGGGTCAGAGGTGTTAGTGGAGTTGCTCAGCATCACACAGCTAGAAAGTGGAGGATCTGAGACTGGACTCTGAGTCTTTCGGGTTCAAAGTCTGTGCTCTTAACCATTTTGCATGGTGATTGCCTCAATTTAAATGGGTTAAATAGGAATGGATGTGTGTGTTTGTATGCACGTGCATATATGTGTTTTTGAATGTGAGCATGCACACATTTGCAACTATGTGTATATGAGTGTTTGTATGTAATTATGCATACACATGTGTGTGGTTGCATGTATTATGTGTGTATGCATTGGAATAATGTTTAGTCAGAGCCTGTTATGTTTCAGGCAGTGTACAAATGGCTGGTGATATGGTGGTGAATAGAAGAGAAATGATCTCAGCCCTTATTGGATAGTGGGGAATCCCAATAGTGAATGAATGAATGAATGAATGAATGCACAAACGGTGGGATTACTGTTATGAAAAAAATAAACAAGGTGTAGTCACAGAAAGTAACAAGATAAACAACTTTAACCTGGAAATTCAAAGAAAGTCTTTCTCAGAGAGTGACATTTACATTTGTGCATATAGAAACTAGACTGGGATAGGGAGTTAGGGTCACACACAGAATGGATAGATGTTTTTCTGGGATGATGTCAAACTCTTCAGTGACAGAAATTCTTTCTATAATGTTCTGAGCCTGCCAGAAGTATATATGGGTGATAATGGGTGGTGACTCTGGGTGTGCTTGAAAGGCAGGAAGAATCTACCATTTTTATCCAAAAGAGCAGAATGGGAAAAGGAGACAGTACTATTTAGTCAGGGACAAAGAGCTTCAGACATTCTAGGGGAATGGATATAGCTAAGAGTATGATCTAGGTATCTATGGTTGGTGTATGTAGAGTAAAAGGCATCCTGTATTCCTACTAAAAGAAAAATCCCAGCCTACCCTAAGTGTATCCAAATCAAAGTGTTCCTTACTTGCTCTCCATTCATTAATATAGTTTGGGGTCTGAGAAGGTAGGAAACTAACCCCTGAGACTCTCCTCTCCTCTCCTCTCCTCTCCTCTCCTCTCCTCTCCTCTCCTCTCCTCTCCTTTCTCAGAGGTAAGTAAGCAAGGACAGTTGAGTAAGAATGTCACCAGAGCCACTTCTACCAGCAACAGCAGTATTGTGCCACCCAAGATCATGGTTTAACATGCCTTTCACTGTCCACAGAGTAGACAGGTGTAGTTATTGGAACAGTTGGCCCAAGAAGTCCAAGAAAAAATAGGGCTTCCACTCCATGGGCCACCAACACCAAGCCTGGTCTAGAAAAGCATGTTTTCCCAGTTCCCCCATAACCATTGGGTTGCTATGAATCCAGGGCAGAAGCACCCAGTATTTCCCCCTCAAGCTTCCATCCAGACTGTATTCTGGTGAACCCAGTGACCACATGGGGCCATTAACAGTGGCACTTCACCTACATCCCTTAACATTTCAGCCACAGAAAGGCTGAAGGAAGGGAAGCAGTTAACAGAAATATTCAAAATGCCATGGAGGCCTACTTTTCACGTGAAGCATTTCAGCAAGAACCTTTGGTCATGTGTATGAGATCAGTAGGAAGAAACCTGTCAGAGGCTACACTTTGCTTCTAATTATGTTTAGGACACACAGCAACTCCTTTTAATATCAATCACTGACAGTGAATCTGTGAAATCAATTTAATCACTCTACTTGGTCTACACGGCACCACAATTGCTACTGTCCCAAAGACTGTCAATCTCCAAAACTAACACCCACCCATAAGAGCACATCCTAATATTCCCTTGCCCTCGGTTTCATCAGAAGAGGCCCCGCCATTGCCCTCTGCTCCTAATGCATGCTGTGAGATTAAGAGCAGGAGGGCTGCGCCATGAGGGCTCAGGCTTCTTTTGTTCTTATCTTCTGTATTACACAGAAAGCTATGGTGGTGGGCAGGGACACACCAGCAGCACTGTGCTGACCTCTCAGATGTCTTTATCTTGTGCAAAATCCAGTCAAATGGAACAGTCAGGAGAGCTGGAAGAGGTGCTTTTGGAGGGAAAGGTAATGAGTGTCTCAAATGGATTCTCCCATCAGACCGCTTTCTTTGTTTTCTACATCCACGCCCCTCCACTATTATCTTGGTTGGATGAGAGGCTCCAGGTTTTAAGCACCATGTGGCAGAGCTCTGTCCTCCTCTTCTCTCACCTGAGTGGGTGTCGAGAATGAAGAGACATCCATCCATGTCACAAGCTATCCTAGACATTTGAGATCTCCAATTCAGCTACTGCCACAGGCATACTTAGAATAGTGTCTATGGCACCAAAGGATACTTCATCCCTATTAGCCAGTCCACAAGGACTTGGAGAGAAGATGCTGAGTCACCTCTTGACCCTAATCACACTACTTCTGCAGAGTGAGTGCCAAGCAACTACTTTCCTACCCAGTTCTCTACGGGGCTAATCTACTTTGCTACCTTGGCCCAGTCTCTTAACACCCCTATGACCCAGATTCCTCTGAAAATGGAGTTTGCCACCCCTGGAACTGTATGAATGACTAACATAGGCAAGCATTAAACCCTCTACAAAGTTCTGTAAAGTCCTCTTATTTAGTGTTTTAAGACACTAGTGATAACATAGAGCTAAACAATAGCAGCAAGCAAACACAAATCAAGTACTTCTAAAAGTTTCCTAAAGGAGCTAATTTGACAATGGGGCAAGAGTGTATACACAAAGAAGCTGACAGTGTGAATATAACTGAATAATGAAAAGAACTAAGCTGCCCGCAAATAGGACACTACTTAGTCCATTACTGTCCATTGATGGAATACGGGAAACCATTTAAACAACTGATGTTTGGTTTTATTTATTACCATGAAAGGAAATATTCATGGATATTTTAATGAAGAAAAATCAGCTTATAACAAGATTTAAGCTGATAATGTGTGCCTAAATAAAACATGCATGCATAAATAAAACAAAATCCTACAAAGAAGTTGATATTGGCCATGAGATGATATTCATATTTTAGTGAAGAAAAACAGCTCAAATAACAGTATATTGCTGGGGATTTAGCAAAGTGGCTCAAGAGCTTGCCTGGTAAGTGCGAGGTCATGAGTTTGATCCCCAGTACCAAAAAAAGACAAAACCCCAATATATTGTGATAACAATGTACACATAATTAGAAATCCTAGAAAGAAGTACAACAAAAGACCACATTGATTATTTCTTGATTCTATGGTTACTGTTTTTAACCTTTTGTACACTTTTTTCAAATTAGAAAATATAGCATTCATCAACCAGAAAAAAATGAGCTATTTCCATTTTCAAAATGATAAACACCTAATATGTCTTCTAAATCTTTCCTTTCCAGATAGTGACATGCCTCCGAATCACTGGCGTTTCTCTTCTCCCTGGACAAAGCCACGGCCAGAAGCATCCCTTGCAACTCCTGCCACCACCAGCAGATTGAGCATGTGTGATCCCATGGCTATGGATCACTATCCACTGGCCCTGGCAGAGACCCCCTCTGCTCAGCCTAGGGAGCTGTGGCATTACCCGCCCCTAGCAAGCCCCAGCTCCCCAGAGCCTGGCTATGCTCAAGCATTTCCTGGTGGGCACCTGATTCCAGCGCCTCACCCTGCTAGGAAATGTGAGCCCTTCCTAAGTTTCCTCCAGCAGGACAGATGCCTAACTTGTCCTCAGGAACCTGCCATGAGAGAAGATTACAACCCTGTCCAGATAGCTGGAAGTACAGGACTGTTCTTCAACCTGCCGCCCAGCTCAGTCCACTGTAAGGAAATATTTATAGATGCTTGGAAGATTGCCTCTGATTGGTTAGGGTTGGATGAGTTGGCATGAATTGGGGTGCTAAAACTAATTGCTGCCACTCTGGACATGGGGCTGCTGCTGCTGAAGGGTGAAATGCTTCACATAAACAACTATACACCTTCTCTAGGCTTCACTGACATTCACAGCTTAGTAACTAAATGGTTACATAGCTAGGCAGCCAGAGGGATTTGGCACTGAGTCTTTAGACTTGGCTTTTCCCTAGAAAAATGATGTGTGACTGCCTAAAATCATGGGGACTCACATTTACATAATTGGGAATCACTAAATAATCTATTTGCAAAACAGAGACCTATGACGTACTTACAGGCTCAAACTCTATTCTCCAAACAGGTCGACAACTTGCAATGATGCCAGGCTCCTGGGCAAAAACAAGGGCAATTTATACCAACCATCTGCTCCACACATTAAAATTCACAGTGACTGGAGAGACATCCCCATTGCTGCCTGTATAGTAATGGTGCCTGGCTGCCTGTGCAGTGGGTCCCTCCTGCTTGATTTCCATGGGGTTACTGTGCTCTGACACCCATCTGAACTAAAAACACTCTTATGGCTCACTCGTTCTTTCATTCACATACTCACCCAACAAATATTTAGTTAGCGCCTACTCGTTGTAAAATACCCATCAGAAAACAGAACTGCCATCTTTGTAAGAGGATAGAGAAGAACTGGCCTGAATTATACTTTCTCCAAAAAGCAATCCCCTCTGCTGTAAGATGTACCTTTCGTGTGAAATATTTGTTATAAATGTAATTGCCTCATGGAGCCAAGTCTTCATCCTGTGTAGCATTCTGTACTTTGGATGAATTTTCAATTGGAACTCCTTATTCTATACATATATACGGCCTCATATCTGAAAGAAATTACTGGAAGCTGTCTTTACTGTGAACTAAGCATAAAGGACTGTTCAGTATAGCCTGCCTAAGTCCTGCACTGTGTTCTACCCTAATGTTGAAAACAAATTTCCCACTAAAATATATAATTCCAGAGTTTGATTTGCAATATTTGTAGACAGTAAATCATAAAAAGTATCATGCTTGGGAAATCTGAAAATCCTCATCCTGTAACTGTTTTTCAAAAATCTTCTCATACTAGATTTAGAAGGAAGATTAGAACAACTCGTGTTTGCATATGTGCATGTACATACACTCAACAGAGCCTTATTTCAACAGTTGGTTAGGACCCAGATGGCTCAAATCATCCTCTTACAAGCATAACAGTGCTTTACATTTCAAATCTAATTCAGAAAATATTTAGTGAACATCTACTATACCCAGGCACATTATGGTGAAATTCCTGAAACTTCCATGATTCACATTCACAAATAATTGACATGACTCGCATTCACATGTTTATGCCTAAAGTCTCAACTACTGTGAGCTCTTCACACTCTCCTACTAATGACAGTATCATTTGTATTCATTGGTGACTGGTCTAGGATCTCTAGAGAAAGTCAGTACCTTTTAATCAGGAACACTGCCTGGAAGATGAGAACAATTTCCAAGGAGATTTAATAACAGAAGCTTTTGATAATGGAAGATATGTCAGATGTCCATAAACTAAGGGACAGGCAATCTGGGATCCTGGGGATGCTTTTAGATACTGTCTAACCTAGCCACAGAGATTTCATTTTGAGTCATATTTTCTTTTTCTTTTCCAGGCAAAAAACTGTATGTCTCTCCAAGTCCTGGACCTGTCAGTCCCAGCCTTGCAAATGAAAGTAGGTATCTGGCTTTGTTTGTGTGTTGGTTTGTTGGTTGGCTGGTTGGTTGGTTGTTTGGTTTGAGATAAGCTCTCACTATGTAGTTCAGGCTGTCCTTAAATTCACTATATAGGCCAGGCTGGCCTCAAACTCGTGGTGATCCTCCTGTCTCAGCTTCCTGAGTGCTGGAGTTACAGGCATGTACCACCATGCCTGGCTAGGTATCTGGTTTAGCCTTTGATATTGAGGTTCTGTATCCAAAGAAGAAACTTGTGGAGTTTGTAGTGTAGAAATGGGGTGTCTCCAGCAGCTAGCAGGATATTTTATTTCTATTATTTGTATTTTCATGGATGAAATTGGTTTCTGAGAGCCCATACACATCATGTTTTATAAAACTTCTTGAACTTTTTTTGCTAGAGAAGCAATTCTACTGTATTTTTAAATCTAAGCCAAACTTATTTACTGAAGTAACTAAGATGACTCAGAAGGATGAACAGATGTAAGATTAGCTTGTTCTATCCAAGGTGTTCAGTTTTCAACCTAGCATATAAGGCCAACACAGGAATCTGCAGATCAGGGCAAATGTGACTGAAGCCCAAAACTTTGGATTCTATACTCAGTTTGAAATAGGTGGTAGTAGAAGCTTTAAAATGAACACAGTCTGAGTAGAATGGGAAGAGGACCTTCATGGCTTAAATTCAAAGTTCAAATCCCAGCTTTGTTACTTACTGACCACAGGAACTTGGTCATGTTTCTTAACCTCTCTATGCCTCTTTTACCTTTTGTAGAATAAGCATAAAATACTAACCACTTCAAAGGGTGTCTCTGAGCATTGGGTGAAATAAGGTATCCAAATACTTAGAATAAAGCCTGGCACAAAGTAAGCTATCAAAACAGGTAAGTCTTTTGCAAGGAATCCCATGTGCCTCAAGTTGTGTTTAAAAGAAGATCAAAAGGAAAAATTGCTGCTATAGTCTCAGATCTCAGGCATTTTACAGTCTAGTGTGAAGAGGGGATGTGGGTGTCATATAGATCCGCTAGCTAAATGTCAGCTCCATGAGGGCTGAGGTTTGAGGGATCGGTTGTCATATCTCTAATACGTGCAACAGTGCATAGCATAGAGGGTCATACATATTTATTGAATGAATGTGTGCTGGGAACAATATAAGAACATTTAAAAAGGAAATAGTAAGAAAATATCTGCCAATGTAATAAAGATTATTCTGCTTAATGTCTTTTTGTAAGAAAAACCAACCAATCTTAGAGAGCAAATAATAGACAAAGAAATTTCTACTGAATGTGACATCAAAGATGTTTGGCAACCTTGTTAGGAACAGATTTCATTATGGGACACAGATAACCAGATTTGACTGAGTTGTGTAGTCAGGAGATGAGAAAATGGAGATGAGAAATGGAGACAGTCATTTCCAGCAGTTCTTAGAGAACTTTAACATTCGTGAAGAAAAATGAGGTGATAGCTAAGAAAACTAGTAGAATTTGAGAAAGCTTTGTATTAAAAAATGGCAAATATTACAAATTTGAATGATAGATAATGGGGACATTCCAACAAAGACAGAGACTGATAGTGTAAGAGGATGAGGAAACTTTCATGGGTGAAGCTGTTAGAAAGAAAGAAGGGACATGGAGAAGCATTGACAATTCACGGGAAGGGAAACTACTCTGCCACTGAAAGTCTGCAAAGTAAAAAGGATAATGACAAAGGCAAATAGATTTTCAGGCTTGCTTGTACAGTGACTACAGTGTAGTAATCTAATTAATTTCTATTTTCTCAACTGTAGAGAGAGGCTCATCAGCTGAGAGAGGGCATATGGAATATTCGAAGAGTAAGAAAGTATGAAAAAGTCTTTGAAGGCACTGGGACAGCAAACCTGTTAGTAGAGAAATAGAAACAGAATTTCTGAATGCTGTCTGACATCTGCGACCATGTGTTTCAAGTGAGCCAGCTATGTCATGGGATTTTCACTGGTGACATTAAGGCTCATATAATCTGCAGAGAAGGCAATGGGTACCTCATCGAGGGATGAGGTTGTGGCAAGTAGTCATGACACATAAAGAATGAGGACAAGGAATGGAGGGTATTTGAAAATGAGTTTTAACAAAAGACCATGGTGTCCATGTTGTATAAAGAAGGAACCGGATGCAGATGGATGTTACCGAGCTAGGAGGTCAATGGCTTGGAGGTTGCATAAAAATGCAGGGATAAAACTGCTTAAGCCAATGGAATGGGAGAGTAGATGCTTGAAATTGAGATTATAAGGGTTGTATCTTTGTGGCTGGTGACAAATTCTAAGGTGTGACCACAGGAATGGTTGGTTTAGGTAAAGTACAAACTCATTAGAGAAGAGGACAATGACAGGAATCATAGAAATGAAGCAAAATAACAGCTAGTAGTGGGCTGGGGTGTGCCTAGCATGCACGAGACCCCTTCCCCAAGCCCTGAAAACGCAAAAGAAAGCAACAAAAACCTGGTAGCTACCTACAATGAAGATTCTGTATTTATCCTTATGGATAGATGGGGAAATTGAGGTTTTAGGGAAGTTAAGTAATCTACCCAAAGTTAAAGTAAGTGTCAGAGACACTTTAATTTCAGAGTTCTTGGTCTTGCTCACTAAGCTAAGGTGGAGCTTGACTACACGGTAATTCAAGTCTACCACATATAGAGACACTGCCTTTTTAGACAAAATAATAGTGAACATTTATTGAACAGATATGCACCAGCCACTTTTCTAGGGGCTTTATATGCATTTAATTCAACCCCCACCAGAATCTTAAGAAGTAGATATTATGAAGTAAGCACATAATTAGCAGGAAGAATCAGATAGACTAGGTAAGTGGCCGAAGGTCCCACAACTAGGAAGTGGTGAATTCAAGATTCAAACTTGGGCTGATTTGACTCCAGAACTGGCTTCTGCATCATCATGCTTATTTTTATTTACAGAAAACCAGTCCCTAGAGAGAAGGGAAAAAGTTCTTTTAATAACCTTGGTGTGTTAAAGATGATTCTTTTTTCTAAACCTGTACATATATTTTTTTTTACTGTGAATCCAAGGATCTCTTCTCTAGTTTCCATTTCTGCCAGTAAAGAACACTGAATTAGCAGCAAGTTTATGCTCTCCCTAAAATTGTGCATTTCTTTTCTTTGGTAACTGTCCTATTCGCTGAATGCCAACATTTTTCAAACTTGTTAAGTGAATTTCCAGCACACACAATGTTTAAAAAGAGCATTTATCCCACTCACTCACTAAACACGCTGCCCTCTTTCTGAAAAATCATAGGCCCCATTACTCCCTGGCAGCATCCTTTGAGGTAAGACTGACCATGTGGGCTTTTATAGGGCTGTCCCATTTTTCCATTTTTATTGAGGTATCAGCAACAGTCTGAAGCTTTCCAGTTTTAATTAAGCTATGGTCAAATTCTCTCCTGCCTCTACCAAAAGCAAAATGAAAATGGAGTAAGAAAGGCCTACCAAGAATGGGTTGAGGCTGCAGTCTCCCTAACATATCCCACATCCAGAAAGAAGCTGAAAACTATCAGTCTGAACTTGATGAATGAAATATGTTCACTTGGAAATTCTGGTTCGTCAATTCTAAAAAAAAAGTTGTTGAGAAATTCGACAATTTATTAGAAACTGAACAAACTGCCTCATGTCAAGTTGAGCTTATTGCTGGAGCAGAACTTATTCTGAATCAAGATCTTCCCCTGAATGCAGTTCTATGTGTTTCCACCTTTGCTCTGGTGGTGGGGTTTCTGGTGCCTGACAATCTAGAGCTGTTCTTTTGGAATCTGGTGGACTACGATGTCCTTCCATAGAGTCCCACCCGGAATATAACTTCTCCTTTAGTTCATTCAGCATTAGTGACATCTGAGAAATACTCACTTTCTTTTCAGCACTGAACTGTTGGGGCCACCCAAGTGGATACTCGCCGCATTTTCAGTCAAGCTGGAGGAGCAAGGCCAGGCTTGGCACAAGATATGGCAGTGAGGCCTCAATGAAGATTGCTCCGGATCAAATGACGATTTCTCAAGCTCACTCATCTCCCCAGTCTGGTAGACAGCCTTGTATCTAGTGTGAGCTGGGTAGTTGCTCTGCGAAAATCCTGGAAGCCCCTGTTATCAGTGTGCCACATTTATATCCCACTTGCTTTTGCATGATAGCTCAGAAGAATCATAATAAAGCTGCATTATCTTGGATGGTACTTTTCTGGTTTGTAATTTTTTCCCATCTACCATCTCATTCAAGCTTTCCAATTACCCTGCATTTTGTATTATTATGTCATATTCATATATATATATATATATATATATATATATACTGAGGCTCAGAGAAGGTATACGACCTTCCCCAAATCACATAATAACAGAGCCAGCACTGAAACCTAGGCCTCCACTCAATGCTACACTGTCTTTACAAAACTAATCAAGGGTTAATATCGGGATGCCTTTTAGATACTTTTCCCTCTCATGTGCTATGTAAATAAAAACACAAATCTTGCATGAGGAGATTGGTGATCTTGGCAGTAATACAGCAATTCTCCTATCCCAAGAACAGCTTTGCCAGTATGTTGCATATATTTCTTAGATTTTGCAAGAGGAAAGAAGAGCTAGCCAACAGATTTTCCCTTAAAGTCACATAGACCTTCAAAGCCTGGCTCTTTTTTGGGTGATAATTAGAAAGCTCATTCTAGCATTCATGGTTTATAATTACACTGTGTGTGTGTTTTTCTTGGCTTATTCCAGAAAGATTCATCTGTGTTAGAAGTTAACTTGTATCACCAGAACTGAAATTTAATATGCTGTTTAGGGAAAAGAGGAAATAATTTCAATGATGCAGGCATCTTAAGTAGTCTGGATGATCTGACAATATTTACTGACACATCCATAGAAGCTCTTGCTTGAATGAAGCTGAAAGCTGTAATCAGTGTTACTACTTTAATAAAGAGGAACAAAAGAACTCTGATCATTAATAGATCTGCACTCCAATGACGTATACAGGTAGACAGATCCCAGTCTAGATGGACTGCTGGCTTTCTACATCTTCCATCTTGTTTTCCATTTTGTACCTTAAAGATCTGAGTTGAAAAGGATGTCTTTGACTCGTTTTGTCATTGTACCCTTCAAAAAAGAGAAATCTCCAGCCTACTTATGCCCCCCAAAATATGTACCACCCTTGACACAAAAGCTCCTTGGGGTACTTGGCCCCTTTGTGTTGTCTGTGTATGGCCTCATCTATACTCTAATTGACCTTGTCAGATGCTAGTTTAGTGAAAGGTAAGGCATGACATTTTCTCCACCAGACTGATCAAGGTCTTGAAACTGTGGGAAGTCAAGCTCTGATAGAGCAAGAGCCAGTAAACTTCATTCATATCTTTCTCTATAGTTTTGAGAAATTAGCAAGTGGCTCTACCTAAGCTGCTTTGGTCCTCACCCTCTACTTCCAAACATACCCCTTCTTGAATTTTGCAATCTGAAAGAAATGAAACCGCTTCAGTTGGGCTGGAAAGTCTCATGTAATTGAATGGTGCCCGTCCCTGAAAAAACAAAAGATAACAAATCCCTTTGTTAGGCCACAAAGACTATCTTTTAAAAAAAATTTAAATAGCATCTGCAGATACAATTCAGACTTGTGTTTAAGTGCTTTTGTACTCATTCTAAAAATCAATATCATGACTTAAAAATGAAATCCATTTTCCACAAAGAATGCTAATTAAAATGTTATTTTTCCCATGTAAATAATAAATGGTGACCTTTTCCTATTTCCCAGCTTAACATAATTAATTAAAAATAATTTTGTAAGCCATTTGTATTTTCCAAATGCAAAGTAATATTGCAATGGTCTATTTCAATTCTCTTAATGGGTAAAATTTTAAAATAGCATGTTACTCGGAGTTTTTGTAGCTTAGTGGTGATTACAGAAATAAACTAGGATATAGCATTTTCACAAGGATTGCCATGTTACCACTATTTCTTTGTAACTGTCTAAATGAAGTCTCAAATACCTTCCAAACAACATTGTCACTTGAGAGGTTGAGGCTGTCGCCAGATTGGAGCCCCAGCCACATTTATAATAACTTTCCTAGAGACCATCCTCCCAGTCAGCAAGCGACTGTCTACATAACAGGAAATGACTACTTTCACAGACCTATATCAGGCTTCCTCAAATCCTCACTGGATGGGGCTTGTTGAAAATAAGCACCCCTCAGCTCTTCCCACGACTACTGAATCTGTGTCTCTGAGGACAAGAACGGTCTCCCAACACACACACAACACTGCTGTTAGTCTCATGGTAACCAGGTATAGCAGTTTCCTAATGTTGCTAAAAACAGACCACCACAAACTTACTGACTTAAAACAACACAAAGGCTCATCTTGTAATACAGGGTATGAGAAGTGCTGCTACCTAGGTCTCATCAGGCTAAAATCAAGGGGTCTACAAGCTGCGTTCCTTCTGGGAGCTCTGGGGAAGACTGTTTCTTACTCTTTCCAGCTCCTAGAGACTGCCCACTTGCCTTGTCTCGTGGTTCCCTGTCTCTGTCCTGAAAGCCAGCAATATTGCAATCCTTTAATCATTCCTTCATACTCTCATCTCCCTCTGACTTTCTTCTTTTGCTTTCATCTTTCATTTTTAAGAATTCTTGTGATTATACTAGACCTCAGAAACCCCCACCTGTTTTAAAGTCAGCCAATTAGCAATCTTAATTCCATATGAGCTCTTAGCTCTCCTTTGACATGTGACATATCATAATTACAGGTTTGGGGTTTAGGATGTGTGCATGGGGCTATTATTCTGCCTACTGCACTAGGTTTGGAAACTAGCAACCTATGCAATATAAATGTTTCTTTCCAAGGCCAGCGTATTGAGGAACTTTGTTCAATGAATCTACATGATGAAATTGATATTCCTGTTAAATGGAGTGAGTATTTTTAAAAACATGTATACCCTTTCATCTGACAACTTTACCTCTAGGAGTGTATTCAAAGAAAATAAAGAAAATAAATTTGATAAATTCACAAAGATTTAAATAGACAGGTATTCAACACTGCCTTGCTCATGATAGTAAAAAATCAGGAATAGCATAAATGACTGATAGTAGGTCATTTGTTAAATAAATTAGTTCCCTACATCCAATATCTTTGAATATATACTAAAAATGAAGCTAGAGACCTACATTTATTCATGAAAATACATATGAAGTACAAAAATTTATATATACATATACCAAATATATATGCACTTTAAATTCTTTGTAAAAATATATATGCATAATTAAAATAAGTATAATTATTTTCAAAGCACTACTAGTAGTAGAAAAATAATTGAAGTGACACTAATTTCTATCAAAGACAAATTCTGGCTAAATACATTTTGATATGTCTGAACAATTGAACATTACACAGCAAATAAAAGTAATCAAGTAGATTTGTATACACTGATATAGAAAGACACTTAAGACATACCATTAATTGAAAAAGATAATTTATCAGGTAGTCTACTGTATTTAGTATTTTCATATATGATTTTTAAAAAGGGAGATGCTAGCATGCACATTTACATATGTCTGTCTGTGTGTGTACAGTTACTGTTGTACAAAGCCGTACAATTCCAGGGGACCATTCACATTCTGTCACACATGACTGTCTATGATAAAGATTCTCTGAAACACAAAGTGTACATTTGTATATGCATGTACACATACATGCTTATGTCTACATATATGTATGCATAGGCACATAAACACAATAATACATGTATACAATATATGTGTATTTGCACATGCATAAGAAATGAGTGAAATAATTCTAATCTGCTAGCCAGGGATGTTTAAGAGGAGTCTGACTTGGGAGACTGTGTGTGTGTGTGTGTGTGTGTCTCTGTGTCTGTGTCTGTGTCTGCGTATCTGTGTATGTTGGTAGTGGCTGTGATACTTTTTTGTGCTATTTGAACTTTTGCAAGCTTGCATTGCTTTCCTGTGAAGATCACTGTAATACGTATCTTCAGCAAAAAATCTTTAGTAAAATGAATAGTGGCTGACTCTGAGTTGTCATGATAATTATGATGCAGCACAGTACACTCTGTTCTCTTGAAACTTCTTTAATAACCCTGACCAATTCTCTTGTCTTGTGTTGTTCATTTTGTAAAACTGGGATGGAATGATATACTCCTGAGGACACATACGTTCTCAAGAGATTATCCAGGCCAGCCCTTTGCTCTCAGACCAATAAGAGACTTAAATATTCTAGGAAAAATCATTGTTTTTCAGGTGAATGTTAACAGTCTTCTTTGGGAAGTATTAATTATCCATATTCAAGGATTATTTTCTTTCCTCATTAGTTACAATATCTGTAGAAATAAAAATTAATTTAAAAAACAATTATTGCCTATTATGAAATTACTCTTATACATTTACATACTTTTCATACTTTAAACCTCATAATGACCCTGTACAATTGACCAATGAGGAAACTGAGGCTCAAGGAGATGTATACATATAACCAAAATGGGGAGGGGAAAGGAACGAACATTAAATAATTCTCTACTCTGCCTAGTTGCAATGCATAATTTCCTTCATTTTATTTTTACCATATATAGATGTTTGTATCATCTTACAGATGAGGAAACTGAGTCTATGAGAGGTTTAGTAGTTTTACCCCCAGGATCACACAGCTTGAAACTTGACAGAGCCAGAATTTCAAACTAACTCCTTTCCTACTGGAAGTGTTTTCTATGTGAGCCTACTTGGATCTCTGCAAGTTTTCCTTTGGGCCTTGAAGTCCCTTGATGGATCCCTGTGATTTAAAGATGTTTACTTTTTAATTTTTGCAGACTTCCAAATCCAGAACTTCAAGACCTCAAAATTTCTGCTCCCAGGCCCTGTGGGCAGCAATGGATGCAAACATAGAGTAGCTCTAAGATTTAGTTAACAAAACATAAGAACATTTCGATTCCAGAAGTATTCTTTTGCTCCTGAGGTAGCTGGCAGGGTGAAAAGAGAGACACCATTTATCTTTGTGGTAATCACTGATTTTGGTAAAAACACTGACCATACAGGAATATCCATGTATGAATGATTGGTGATGGGTCAGTGGAAGGGGATGGGAGAGGGATGAGGTGCTCTTGTTCAGTGGGTCTAGAGTCTCCATTTTGCAAGATAAAAAAATTCTAGAGCTGTTATCTAACAATATGCATTTATTTAACACTGCTGAACTGTCATGTAAAAATGGTAAATATTATAGTGTTTTTCTATTACATTTGGAAGTTGAAAACAAATTCCTTTTAGATAATTCTTAGTGCTTCTACCACAAAGTCCAAGAAAGAAATCAATGGAAAACTGAAGTCATGAAATTATTTTCTTCATTCTAAGTGTAAATGTAGCCAGTGTAGACCTAGAATCTTCAGATTGCAGACCTGACTCCATCATACTCATGACAAGGTGGGGAGTCCAGCCACAGAGCTCATGGTAACACCAAAGAATGAGAAAGCTGACCATTTCCTCGCACCTGCAATCTACTTGTGAAAGAATCTCCATGACCTGAACCCTTGAGGAGTCTCTTAAAGAACTGTTAACTTAAAAATATTTGTGTGTCAGCTATGTTTGGCCACACCACTAGATGGTACAAAAACCTAGTTTTCTGATAAGGACTTTGTCCCATTGTGTAGGTTGACAATAGACTATTTAATTTGGCTATGTTCTTTATGAAACTGGAAAAAGAAACACATTGGAGTAACAGCAGAAAAAAATAGCATTGTTTTCTCATTTTTCCTTGTTTGTTTACTTTCAGCTTGTTATTGACAAGAAAAGGCATATTTCAAAAAGACAATTTAGAAATATTTTCAGAATTTCCTTACTCTTGGCTGGATTTTGTGTCCCAAATATAATTGCAATGGTGATGTGTCAACTCTTACTGGTTTAGTCTCAGTCTCTTCTAGAATTATGGAAAGTATAGTAGAAAAATTTCCCATTTTAAATTAAAAGTTTGCTACCTTGAGAATATATTATCTTTCCTGAAAAGAGAAATATTTTGGAGTTTCAAAAGAGATAGTAAGAAGATTTTATTCATATAAATTTCAAAAACAAACAATAAATTTATTTTTTAGCCAAAGCTCTAATTAAATAAAACTAGAATTTTAAAATAAAAGCAAAAGAAAAAGGCTTTTTTGTATGGAAACTTAAAAAAATTTCTATTAAACAATCCTTGGGTAAAATACAAAAATCAGAAATTATAGATTTTCTGAAAAATATTTGTGAAGAAAATACTACACATCAGAATCTATGAGATCCTTTTAAAACAGAGGAAAATTCAAAGTCCTAAATATCTTCAACAATAAAAAAAAAGAATCAAAATGAATAGATTCAATTCTCAACTCAAACTAGAGAGACAGAAAAAGGAAAACCCAAAGAGAATACAAGGAAGCACATATAAAGTAAAACACAAATGTCAAAGTTTCAAGGGGTTGTGCTAATTTTTAAAAAGGATCCAAAGGGACTGGTTCCTGGAAAATACTGTTAATATTCTATATTGTCATTTGGATGTCCCTTGCACTTGTATTTTGACTTTTTGACAATTTGTTGAGCTGACCACTTAAGATGTGTGTCCTTTCTTATATGTATTTTAAACTTCATTAAGAAGTTTACCAAAGGCTTGGCAGTGTAGTGCTTACCTAGTATGCATGAGACCCTGGGTTCTATCCCCAGTACTGCAAAAGAAAGTTTACCAAAACTAGAAGTTATAATTTTGTTAGTCCATTTCCCCAGTATGTTATTGTTTTTCTAATGCTTAGCATAGTGTCTTTCACAGAGTGCACAGTCAATGAATGCTATTCTCTTTCGATAGTGTTGTATATTCTATTATTGAGCCTGTCATTATTAGAATGTAAGGGTATACACTGGAAGAGCAAGAGTAACAGTTTAAACACATATAGCACTTTACAATTTGAGTCTCTGATTTTCATGCAATTGGAACAGGTGGCCTGGAACAGACAAGAGATGTAGATCAGATGTAGATGTGGAAGAGGGTCTCCTGACCTGGGTGATAAACAAGGAAAAGGAACATCTAACTCCACTCATATAAAATGATCAACCATCCAAATTTGCTCCAGACTGCTCTAGTCTTAGCATCGAATGTCTTGTTTTCCAGAAATCCATCAGTCCCAGGCAAACCAGGACAGTTGCTCATTATGTATCACTTTAAAGCATTATCACATTATTCTTTTGTTTTGGTTAGGGTTCACTAGAGGAACAGATTAATATAAAAATCATATGTACATATAAATGCAGGATTTACAAGGTAGGCTTACAGTGGTGGCCAACAGAGTCAGGTGTGGAAGAGTGCAAAAGGGCTCTCTCTATTTGTGCTGGAGAACTGGAGGATCCCATCAAAGGTTGAAGACCTGGAGCTCGCTGCAGAGTCTCTCAGGAGTCTGTATGAGGACGCAGAAGAGTCTGCACTGGAAACCTAGAGGCAGTCATCCAAAGATGATGGCAAACCCTGGCACTTCTCTGAAGAAGAAATGAGAACTTTTCTCTTTTTATTCCATCCAGACTGCAAGCCTATTGGTTGATGCCACTCACATCCAGGGTGGGTCTCCTCTCTTCAGTAAATCCACCATCCAGACACACCCAGAACTATGCTAAACAATCCCCTAGGCATTTCTTATTCAAGTTGACACTATAATTAACTATTACACCTTTACAATGACATCAGGAAGAACTAGTTTTTTCATTTTACTCAGGAGGGGATGGAAGCTCGGAGGTGTTAAATCACTTGTGTAAGGTCACACAGCTAGGAAGTAGTGGAGTATCATATGTAGCCCTAACTGGACAGACTCCCAACTTCAACATTCTTTCCACTCTACAGCAGCTGCAAAGGGCCAAAATAGAGAGGTGTCCTCTGTCAGCAGGGACTAAATTATAGAACTCTTCCTGTTTGAAAAGATATTCTTTAGATTGTCTAGAGACTGAGAGAATTCAAGACTGACTCGGCGAAGTCAAACTGTGTTAGCTCTATTTGCTCAGAGTTGAAAGCTGAGATTTTAGTGCAGTCATTCTGGGCAAAGTATTTATTAAATACTTCTGCTATAGTTTGGATTTTGAAAGTCTTGACAAGTTCCATGCATTAAAGGTTTGGTTGCCAGCCTGAGGCACCTTAGAAGATGGTGGAACATTTATAAGGTGGGACAAAGTAGAAGAAAGTTAGATCACTGGGATGAGAGGTAAGAATTTGAAGGGGATATTGGAACTCGTAGCCCCTTTCCTCCCTTCTCTTTTCCTTCAAGGTGAACAGGTGTGCTCCACAACATGCTTCCTGCCACAATATTCTGCCCTGGCCCAGTTCCAGAAGCAATGGAGCCAACTGACTGTGAAGTGAAACCTCTGAAACTTTGAGCCAAAATAAACCTTTCCTCCTTTTAAGTTGTCCATGTCAAGTATTTTGTCACAGTGACAGAGAGCTGAGTAACACACCTTTCAGTATGGATAAGATTTGCAGAATTCTCCTTTGGTAGAGGAACAAACCCCTATGGCTTATTAAATTCACTAACAGAAGACTAAATTCCCAGAGAACTTGAAACAGCTACTCTGAGCAGTTTTTATATAACCAACCAAGCAGGATGGCCAATCTCCATCCAGAGTGGAAATTCAAAATCACAGTCACAGCTTGAGCTAAATGTTGTTGGTATTTTCCAAATGCCTCCCCAAGACCTAGCAAGGAGCACTGTCACTGAAAAAACAGAATTGTGACTGGTTTATTATCTTTGAGATTGGTTTCTATTATAGAAGCAAAGCCTCAGAGAAGACATGGGGCTGGAAATTACAGGAGAGGACTTTTAGGAGACACCTGGATAGGCACAGTAAAACATGAACAAGAGAACAAATAAACAGAAGACATAGAAAGAAGTAACAATGTCTACTTAAACCAGTGAAAGAGTTATAGGAAACTACTCAAGTGGTACCATGAGGGAACATTCTGGAATAATTAGCGGGCACACTATTTGAACATTTCCTTATTATTTATTCAAAGTCACAGTTAAAAGTCACTGAAATATCTAGAAAAAACAATTTAGCAGGTCCTAAGTATTCTGCAGCATGGCAGGTAGGGCAAGCTGCAGTCGCAACATGTGTGCTGATATCTCTGACATTGAATTCAATTTCATCCTCAAAAGTTGAAAGATAGTATTCCCAATTCCATTAGCTAATCCCATCACATACAATTATGTAGGAAATTACAGAAATTCAGGAGCATGGTGTGCCCGTGCGCCAACACAATTTGTGACACAAAAACAACAAATGCTCACAGGATGATTTAACTGGGCTGAAATCCAACCAATGAATACTTTGGCCTTATTGTTGCCTGTTACGTGAAATTGACACTGTTGATAATTCTTAACAAACTGAAGGGCATTACGGCCACCCATTTCCTAAAGAAAAGAGCCACTTTTTTAGAGAAGCAATGCCCATGTCTACACTATGTGTTTTTTAAAATCATGTTCAGTTTAGCAACATAATTCAGTAAATTTTTATTCAGTAAATAAGTGAATAAAGGATAACATTATGCTTCTGACAAATTGATATTATGCTTGGGTAACAAAGATCATGCATGAACTTTACAGATCCTTCTTGGACCATGCTTTACTACCCCAAAGCTGGATTAGATGCCCTCTTCTGAGATCCCAAAGCTCCCTGGGCTCTACCACCCTGGCACCAGCTTCTAGCACGAGTCATATCATGATCATCCCAGATTAGCATTTCCAGTCTGAGAGAAATGGATAAAGAAAGTGTGGCATTTATACGCAATGCCATAAAGAAAGATAAACTTGAGACTTTTTTAAAAAGGAAAATGAATGCCCTTAAGGCCATAATGTTATGTGAAATAAATTATACACACAAGCTGAAAATATCACTTGCCTAGTTCTCTTATATGAGAAAGTCAAAGCATGAATAATTGAACAGCAAAATAAAAACATAGATAATAGAAAATAGATCTTTTGCAAAATGGAAGGAGACCAAAAGATGGTGGGAAGAGGAAGCAAGATGATAGAAACAGGCATGAAAAAAATTAAGATATGTTATGTGCACGTGCCAACTCCCCTGGAGGAATGCAATCATTAGGTACTACAAACATGTACCGATAAAAACAAAACATTTTTGGAAAATTTCCTCCTCTATTGTCCCTACTAGACTGTGAGCTGGCTCTTTCTTGAGCACCACTGCATATTTGTGAATGGCTTCATGCGTAAAATAGAAATTCTACTCCACAGTCCAGCATTAAAAGTTGGAGGCTAAGGAGTAGTGAATGTAGTGCTCTTTCTCCACATCTCCTTGATTATCAACCTACTGTGTGACAGTACACATGTGGCTCAGCTTCCTGGGAGCTACCTGGGAGCAGTGAGGACAGGGATGAACCTTCAAGGGAGTGCAAGATAGTCCCTGATACCAGGGCTCTGAGACAGACCTACGGCTGGAGGGATGAACAGATTTCTCCTTCAGAACAAAGTTGATGGTGGGGAGGGCTCAGTTTTGTTGTGGTTAGTGTATGGCCTTGGACTTTAAACAGATGAAAGTAAGGTGCATCTCTAGTACTTTCTGACTGACTTTGGGCAATTATCTCTCTGAGCCTCTTTTCTTTATCAGGATCCATTCTGAGCATCTTGCCATTACCATTAACCATCATCAAGGTAAATTCGTAATTGTGTGTGTTTAGAATTATTCTAATGTTTGAGTAATAAAAACTACAATTTACTGAGCATTCATTATGGACCAGAGTCCGGACTAAATGCTTGAGATGCATCATCTCATCGAATCTTCACAATAACCCTTTGAAGCAAGAATCACTGTACCATTTTACAGAGAAGGAAATTAAAGCTTGGAGTGGTTTGATAAGTGGCCCAGCCCATGCATTCAGTAAGCTGTAGAGCGAGGATTCAAGCCTGGTTTTGTCTGACTCCAAAGTCCATGCTTTTAACCTCTATCTTCAACTCCTGTGGGGTAATTAAAGGATACTAAAGTGGGAACATACCTTTAAGAGCCAAAGAATAGGGTAAATAAATGGAAAAGCTTTTGCCTTTTCTTGAAAGGCCATTAGTTCCAGCAGCGTTTTGGTGTAAAATAGAAAAATTAATAAGTTTGGCCCATCAGTTAGTAGAAGCAAACAGACCACTTTATCAGTATGATGGGCTTTTTCTGCATTGGTAGCTAAAATAATTACCATCTATTCAATTATCTTAATAACTCCTAATTTGAGATATGGAGCTTTCATTTGGCTCTTTAGAATATCAAAATAATATGTAATTAGACTGATTTCTGTAGGGGACCTTTGTAAACACTTAAGAAAAAAATCAATTCTCAATCTTTTAAAGCCAAAAATCCTCTCAAACTCCAATAAGCACTTTTGTCAAATGCTGTGCACGAGAAGTGGTAACTGCCCTTTTATGCTGTCCTTTCCCAGAGAGTTTCAGACTTCATGGATGACACGACTTAGTTAATATTGGGAATGGTCTTGGTGGCTCAAACAGCACCTGTTGCCCCAGTTTCACTCTGAAATTCACAAACTGCATAGGTGTTGAGGAAGCACATTTTGGTTAAACCAAGTGTGATGTCACCCCTGTAGAGAAAGGCCAGGCTGTGCAAAGCTTAGGCAAAAGAGACGTGGCCCCTGCACAGGGACTGGTCTAGTAACAGGCTTGGGTTTTGGGACTCTCTGCTGCTCTCTGCTGGCCACAGCCTGTTGCTGTAATTAATTGCCTTCGAAGTAGCTGCTGCTGGGGCTTCTCCTACTGCTGTGGCTCTGGCTATCAATACTGCAAGGCAGTGCCATTAACTGAGTCCCCTCTTGGTGCCAGGTTCTAAGTCAGGTGCTGTGGAGACAGAGATGGAAAGTCCTGGCCCTTGTACTTGATAAGCTCTGTCTAGTGGAGAAGAGAAAGTCTCAAACAGAGTTATAAGAAAGGGCAGTAAGTGTCCCAAGGAAGTATGACAAAAGATCCCTTGATCTGTAGTAACTACAGTTGTTCTTTGGTGTCCATAGGGAACTGGTCCCAGGACTCCCCTCAGATACCAAAACCCCTTATGTAAAATGGTATCATTGCATAGAACATATATACATACTCCTGTACTTCACACCATCTCTAGATTATTTATGATACCTAAGACAATGTAAATGTGGTGTAAACAGTTGTTACACTGTGTTGTTGAGGAAATGGTGCCAAGGAAAGTAGCCTTTATATGTTTGGCTACAGATGCAACTCTGATAATTTTCCATCTCCAGTTGGTTGAATTTGAGGGTGTAAAAGCAGCTGATATGCAGAGGGTACCTGTATGGAGTTATTCCTGTGCGTCAACTGCCACGCTTGGTTTCTGGACTACAAGCACAGAAGGTTCTCATTTTATCCATCTGCTTGGTGTTCATCTCATCTCATTTGATCACAGGAAATCTGTGAGATTTGCAGGGTAGATATTAATAACCTATTTTCAGAGATTAGGAAACTGAGGCTCAGAGAAGTAGGATGAATTGCCTAATATAACACGGCTAACTGCTAGATTACCTAGGCTTGGGCTTACCTCCCTGTGGAACCACACCAAGAGATTAGTAAGGCGACAGTCGAGTCAAGTGCCCTAAGAGGGAGGCTGCCTGGCTCCAAACTCTGGTTCTACCCCTCTCTAGCATCAGGCAAATCACTTCACCTCTCCATACCTCACTTTCCCCATCTTTTACATGGCAAGAAGAATAGTACCCGACTTATAAGGTTATTTTGAGCAGTAAATGTGTATATCATTCATAGGATAAACACCTTACGAATATTAACTTTAATGTTATTATGCACACATGTGTACACAATAATTGAGAGCAAGTGAGTGTGTTGGAAACTCAGGGAAGATGAGAAGTGCTGCTGCAGTCACAACTTTATTAATTTTAGTTTATCAGTACATATATGTAGTACATAATGTCTACATTGCAGTGGGAAGCTGGTACATGTACACTACTCTTGAAAGATTAACAGACCCTCTATTGAGTCCACTCTGACAGATCATTTCTCAGTTCTCCAAGGACAAACTCCTTCTTCTTGTCTTCAAGACTATTGGCAGAAGGGACGGGGTATCACGGAATGGAGGAAAGGTGATCCTTGCCTTTGCAGTGTTGGGGATGGGCAGAGAAGGGAACTATCAGAGGGACTTGTACAAGTCTAGTCTAGAGGATTTATCACTAAAAAAATTCATTTTAGCTGTATTTGCAACACAAGGCCAGCAGGAGCCCGGCACTGTGTATGTGGACAGAGATTTTGTTATATAATGGGGTTTAAATTGGATCTTCTCACTGTTTCCATATGCTGGGATGCCCTGATAATCCCTTCTTTCTAGGTTGCTGCTTCTCCTGCAATTTCTCTGACAGCTGCCGTTTTGGCTTCTCCATGAGCTCTTCTTTCTGTGCCCAACTCCCACGATGGTCGTCATCCATAGAGATCTTTCTTTGTTCTCCTACTCTCATACCCTAGGCCCGTTTCCCAAGAAATCGCATCCTTCTCATAGCATCAATGGTCATCAATTTCCAAACTGATGACTCTGAAATCTCTGTCTCCTGCCAAAGCCTTTCCTCAAGCTCCAGACTCATAATCCACCTGCCTGCTGGACATGCACCCAGAGGTCCCTCTGCTACCACCATGTCCACTGGGGCACCCTACCTGTTCTCTCTGCATTATTTGATGACAACATCAGTAATCCAGTTGGCCAAGGTAAGAATGTGGAAATCATTCTTTTTTCTTAACTGAGACATAATTCACATATAATATTCACCCCTTTTAAGTGTTTAATTTAGTGTTCCTTAGCAAATTCACAAAGTTGCCTATGAGG
This sequence comes from Dolichotis patagonum, assembly GCA_004027295.1. Classification (NCBI taxonomy): domain Eukaryota; kingdom Metazoa; phylum Chordata; class Mammalia; order Rodentia; family Caviidae; genus Dolichotis; species Dolichotis patagonum. Next base: position 84,224 of record PVJX010004543.1, read on the forward strand.
CCCTATAATGCAGTTTTGGGAAATTTAATCACCCTCCTCTCAAATCCTTTCATTAGCAGTCACTCTCCACTCCCTCCACAATTAGTTATTAGAAATAACTACTATGCATTGTGTCTCCCTGGATTTGCCTATTCTGAATATTTCATATAAATACAGTCATCTGCTGTATAGTATTTTCTGACTGACTTCTTTCACTTAGCATTATTATCTGGAAGGTTTATCCTTGTTGCTACGTGTGTCAGTCCTTCATTCTTTTGTGACTGAAAAGTTCCATTGTATAGGTATGCTACATTTTATTTGGCCATTTACCATTTCATGGGCATTTGGGTTGTTCTCAATTTTTGCTATTATGAATACTGCTGCTATGAGTATCTACATACAAGCTTCTGTGTTGACATGTGTTTTCAGGCCTCTTGAGCATATGCTTAAGAGTGAAATTACTGGGCCCCTTGGTGACTCTGTGTTTGACATTTTGGGGAACTGGTAAATTATTTTCCACATTTAATGCATCGCTTTATAACTCCACCACCAAAGTGTGATGATTCAAATTTCTTTGGAAGGTATTCTTGATTCTTCCCTCTCCCTCAGGATACTCAGTGGATAAATCATCCAAGTCTTACCAGTTTAATATAATAACATCTCTCAAAAACGCCTGTTGATGGCACATGCTTGTTATCCCAGTGCTCAAGAAGCTGAGGCAGGAGAATCACCATGAGGTTGAGGCCAACCTAGCGTACATAGTAAGTTCAAGTTCAGCCTAAACTACACAGCAATACCCTGTCTCAAAACAGAACAAAACAAAACCAAATAAAACAAACACCCCTTACTTTTCAATCCTACCACTAATGCTCATAGTTAGTCCTACATCATTTCTCACCTGGACTATCGCAATGTCCTTCAAACTTGCTCTTATCTCTGGTTGTTCACAATGAGCTTAATAGGCACCTGACAATGTCATTGCCCAACCTGAAACTCTTTAATGCTGTGGCTTTCAATGGGCTGTATAGTAGACTCACTTGGACATATTTCAAATATCATGATGCCCAGGCTGTACCCCAAACCACTTAAATCAGAATATCCAGGGGTTGTATTCAGCCATCAGTGTTGTGAGCTCTTCAAGTGACTCCAAAATGTAGCCAAAACCGGAGACACTGCTTTCAGTGATTCTGTATTGCCTGTAGCAGTGATAGGGAACCTTTCAGAGTTTTCTATGACACAAATAGCCCACTGAGGCACACATGCCATAGGTTCCCCACCACTGGCCTACATATAAAACAAGCTCCTAACATGGTCCATAGGGTCTTCATCACTGGCTCCTGCTTATCTCTTCGTCTGCCTCATACTTGACATACACCCACATGACATACAGCCACACTGATCAGTACATAATGTTCATCAGAAGTGTTTCCCTTCCCTGTCTCTTTTGTCTAGGCTGCCCTATTCAGCCCCCCTTACTGAGGGAGTTCCTACTCATTCCTGCTAGTTCATTACCTCTAAGAACTTGTCTCTTATGTCCTTTTCATCCTGTGTACTCCCTCAGCTCTATAGAAACTACCTGTCTTCCTTAGAAGACTGAGACATCTCCCAAGTTAGCTGATTCATTGGCTTCTGACTGTTAGCTAAATTTATCATGCACTATACAAAAATTTGTTGGATGATTTTGTTGTGTGCTATTCTAACAGGCAGACCCTGGTTTATCAGGCCATCATATGAAACAAACGAGGACCTAATATGAAGCAGATGGCGTTATAGATCCTGTCTCCTAAAGCTCCAAAACTGCCAGATAAAGAAGCATCACCTACACTTGAATAAAGAACTCTAGTGTAGAGCAGATTGAAGAACTCTCCCTCTTTGGAGCATGTGCTCCATTCTATCTCTAGGACTGCCTGTCCACTTCATCTCAACCTTGGATTCCACATGCACACCACCTGCTCTGACCATTCTCTACCATATGACTGCCTGTTTCTAATACCGTAACTCTATAGTGACCACTTGGTAGCAACTGATGGGCCAAGCACACCAGTTGCCAAGCCTATGAGCTCTCAGGAGTGCACCTGTCTGAGAAGAGCATCAGCTTAGGCAGATTACTGCCTGCCCAATGTCTGACCCTACACTTGGCCCCTTGATTACCTAAATTCTCTCTACATGTATCCCAATGACATACCAATGCAATTATAAATTGAATATCTGTCTCCCCAAATCCATATGTTGTGACATGATCATCAAGTGATATAATAGGATGTGAGGTCATTGGAAAGCAATGACATGAGAATACAGCCCCCATGAATAGGATCAGTGCCCTTGTGAGAGTCCCTAGAGATCTCCTTTGGTCTTTCTTCCAGGGGAAGGAAGACACAGAGAAAAGATGGTTGTTTAGGAGCTAGGAAGTAAGAACTCACTGGACACGGACCCTGTTTGCACCTTGATTTTGGACTTCCTGGCCTCCAGAACTGTGAGGAATGTCTGTTTATAAGCCACTCAGTCTATGCTATTCTGTTATAGCAGCTTGAGTGAACTAAAATAAGCCCATATTGCATGCTAGCTATGAAAAAGTGATGGAGAACCTTTTAGAGCTTTCAATGATACAAACAGCTCACTGAGGCACACATTCCACAGGTTCAACACCACTACTATAAGAAAATGAATAGAGTTCAATTCCTTGTACAAAAAATTAAAAAAAGAAAAGAAAGAAAGAAAAAAGAAAAAAGAAAAAGAAAGAGACAAAGAAAAAGAATGGTTTGAAGAAATTTAAGACTTTATATTAGGACACTTTATCATCTCAAATAAGCTGTGTTGCTGTTCAATTCATGGTTCTTGATCTTGTCCACACAGTGGGTCACTCAGGGACTTTAAAAAAAAATACTGATATCTATAAGTAAATCAAGTTCCTTAATGAAATTAAATAAATGAATAAAACTACTGATTCCTGGGTCTCAGCCCCAGAGATCCTCATTTAATTTGTTTGGAGAGTAGCTCAAACATCAATATTCACATATGCTCTCTAGGTGAGTCTAATGTATTGGCAGGATGGAGACCACTACCTTAGGTCTACTTTCTAGGCCCCCAACACACTTTCCCTGACTTGGTTCCAGGGAGTGATACTGGCAATGTTGTGACTTAGTGTTAGAGTGCTGTCAGTGCCCTTCCCTCCTTCTTTAGCTCAGGTTCTTAGAGGTTACTCCAAGGGCATTGTTAAGGCACAACTATCTCCCTCTATTTTCTTCCCTTCAGGCTTTATGGATTTGCTCTCATTATCCCACCACTACTTGGGGAGGAGCCTAGAACTCATTCTTACTTGCAACTTGGCCTTTTACAATCATCCCTTCTGGCTTTAATTTTTGACTTGTTCCTCCGTGTCCAAACTGAAAACCCAACGTGAGAGAAACCCACGCTACAGAGTGACTCGCTGGGGTTTGGTGCCAAATCTCATAACGCCCACTTTCCAATCAAGGGTGACTAAATTGTGAAGTAGCACTACCCCCACCCCCTCCTATTTAGTTCCTCACAATGCCTGCTATCATCTACTTTATAATTAGTAGTCGATTAGTATGAAAAAGCTCTTCCTTCCTGAATTAGGCCTCACAACTGTATTTTCCAACTTCTAACCTAAATTTCAGGGCAGTTTAGGTTTTTGTTTGTTTGCTTGCTTCCCACCCCCACCCCTGCCCCCACTTACCAAATCTTTGAAACAGTTTGAACAAAGCAGCTTGAAAGGATGTTGATGCACATAAACAGAAGAGCGTCTAAGTGTGTTTCTGCCAGTGGTCTTTTGCAGGGGAAGATCGGGGTCAACAAGCATGGAGGACTAAGGTTCAAGTTTCATGTAGAAGAAACCGGATGTACTTAAGAGAAATGGACAGCTTGTTTTCTAGTGTCAGAGTTTACCAAACCCGAGCTCTCTGATTTTCAGGGAGAGAGTGGATTTCACATTTTGGGTCTGGGGAGGGGGTGGTTGATACACATTATGGATATTTTTGAAATCTTTCCTCACCAGTTTATCACTGGCCATGACAGCAGTAGTACTGCAGTCCTCTCTCTGAGAAGGTTCCTCCCACAAAGCATCCCACTTCCTTTGCAAAATTTACTTATTTTGCTTATCAGCAAGAAAATGAAAATGTCTCTTTCACTCTCTATAATCATCTCCCCAAGTCAGCAACTTAAGGCGCCTCTGTCACTTTGATTTATTCAAATGATTTGAAATGTCAACGTATTGAAGATCTGTAAGGGACTGTAGGGTAGTGTGAGCTACTGTCCCAAAAATCCAATGGATTTTAACTATCTGAACAGATGTCAGAGATGGACAAAGTTGAGCCTGGGGGAACTCTTCCTGCCATGGTTCAAGGTGACCTGGGCACATGCATTAAGGAAACCACATCTTCTGCCAGTTCAAATGACACCATATTGGACAAAATGAAAATAGTCACCGAAGGGAGAATTTTCCCCCAACTATGATTTCTTAGAGAGTCCTGGGATTTTTTTGGGGGGGGGGATGATTTGTGAAGCAGAATCTTTTTTCCCCTATTTTTAAAATTTTATTTAAAGAGAAAAAATAAAACCCAACCAGATAAAACAGAAAATAGTAGCAACAATACAGAATTCCAAAGGGAAAAAATAAAAGAACCAAAAAAAAAACTGACAAAAAACCCCCAAAACAACAACAACAACAAAAACCAAAAACACTAAGAAATCGCCACTTGATAGTTACATACTCTCATCATTGGAAATAATTGTTCAAGTTACAAAATTAAAGCATACAAAGTAGATATTCAAATAGTGAGACTATTAACAGTTCAAGCAGAATCTTTTGAACTCAACCCACTGTCTGGTCTTACTGAATTGGCAACATTTCCCGCAAACTGACAATTTAAATGAAATCAAGGACTTTATGTGAGGCCGCATTAATAAATCTACAAGGGTAGCCTCACATGGTGTTCAGTACAGAGGCAGAAATTCTCATTGTATGGTAGCCTCTGCTATAATTAGTGAAGGTTCAGTTCCAGAGAGTTTCACGGTAACTGAAAGGCAGGCTTAAGGTAGTTGAGATTTGGCCTCAAGCACACTGTGACTTTTCCTGTAGGTCTCCTCTGCTGGCTGCTCTCGTGTTCTGGGGTAATCAAAGCCATGACAAGAAACCTTAGTGGGGCTGGTGGCACAAGCCTGTAATCTTAGTACTCTTGGAAGAGAAGGCAAGAGGATAGCAAGTTTGAGCCCAACCCGAGCAACTTAGTGATTTGATGTCTCTAAGTTTAAAAAAAAAAGGGTTGGGGGTGTAGTTCAGTGCAAAGGCCCTGAGTTCAATCCCCAGGAGTGGGAAAGAAAAGAAAAGGAATAAATCTTGGTTAAACATTCTCTTCTTGGGCTAGGAATATTGGAAATTCTCTTATTGGGCTGGAATTCAGTGAACTCTAATGGATTTTGGAATAGTTGGGCCAGTGTCTGAAGCCTGGAAAGGCAAGCGCTCTCTTCTGCTTATGAGGTTTTGTGTGAAGTGGGCATTAGGATCAGATCTGTCTCCCTAGCTTCTTTAGGAAGCAGGTTGGTGGTGGCTCGTCAGGGGAAGGATAACACTTAGCAAAGCCTCACTCCACTTCTCTGCAGGAAGTAGCACAGTAGCCTCACACTGAGGAAGTTGGCAGTGAAGTGCTATATGGAGATCTGACCTTGTTCTAGCTGAGGTTGATACGGCTTCCTCTCACTTTTGCCAAAGTGACCTTTGTGGTTCGATAGCACACTGAGCTCTTGTTTAACTCTTTTTGAAGTGAGGACAAAAGAATGGGTATGTCTGGCTGGCTCCAGTGAACATTAGTGAGTACCTCCTCTGTGCTAGGTCCTAGATGTACCGTGCGGGGCCAGATAGCCCCAGCCTCTGTTCTCAAGTTCACAGTCTAGTCAGGCAGACAGACAATGATGTGCTGAAATAACTCCTATTGGCTCATGAGAGTTGATAGATGTTCTGAAATCTTATAGAGCAGTTGTTCAACACCCAAGTTTTAAAAATTAAATTATACGGTCAGTCTTCTGCATCTCTGGATTCGATCATGTTTCAAAAATGTTTGAAAAAAATTGCATCTGTACTACATATGTACTGACACTTTTTCTTATCATTTTCCCCTAAGAATGACAAGAACTATGCATAGACCATTTACATTTACATCGTATTAAGTATTACAAGTTATCTAAGGGCTGGAAGTGTAGCTCAGTGATGAAACACTTGCTTAGCATGTGAGAAGTCCTAGATTCCATTTCCAGTAGTGCAAAAACAAACACAAAAAGTAATCTAGAGATGATTTAAAGTATATGAGAAGGCATGCATTGGTTATATACAAATACCACACCACTTTATATAAGGCACTTGAACATCCTTGGACTTTGTTAACTGTGGAAGGTCTTGAAACAAATCCTTTGTGGGTATCCAGGGATAGCTATGCAAATTTACTATTAGACAAATTTACTATTAGACAAAACAACTATGCAAATTTACTATGCAACTATGCAAATTTGCTATTAGACAAAACATATTTAAAATAAAGTTCATAATTACTGATCCCTGCCTAACTATTCTACTGTCTTTTATTATTATTTGTGTCTATGTCTATTGGAACAACCTGATGGAATTCTAAGCATAGTAATGATATGCTGCTTGGGTATTAATTTCCAGCTCATTGTTGTATGACTTCATGTCAGTAGCTTGAAATTAGCTGTGGTAGAGCCATGGAAATAGGCAACTGCTAAAAACTAGGAATTTATTTTTCCTTTCAGAAATATTAATCAGTTATTAAACATTACCAGAACATGAGTGGAGACTAGCAAACAGATGGTTATGGTAAACCCAGTGGGCCCCATGAATATGGGATTTTAATCTAGGGTAGGGTCACATGGGAAGGTGTTGAGAAAGGCTTCACATAAGAGACAGGTGCTTGAGCAATAAAAAAAATATGGTCCTTGCCCTCAGGGACTTCAGTCTAGTTTGAGACAGGAGTTTGAGAAGGAGTTGCAGGGTTGAGTGCTCCAAAGGGCTTTATGCAGCTGTTATAGGGTCACAGAAAAAGGCACAGTTCTGGTGAGCGCAGAAGAAGGGCCCTTAGAGGAGATGATGCAACATTTTATGCTGAGATCAAAAGGGAACTCAGAGTAGCCACTGTTCTTAGAAATGGAGGTAAAAAAGTGATATCTTATATATTAAAATATATGAAAATACATTGAAACATTTTCAGCATAAAGTGTAATCAGTGCTTTAAAAAGGTACTCTAGTAAAGTGCTTCCCTCTTTTCCTGGGCTTGTATAATCCTTGAAACCTTGCTTGCCTATGGATAGAGGACTTAGTTTCTGTTGCAGTCTTCCTCCCATTATAGGGCTTTGCTCTAGAATAGTCCTAACCATAGGCCTGCAAGTTCTGCCTGAAACTTGGGGTGAGAAAGAAACTGGGGTGCATGTGTTAAATTCTAAACAAGACACATATATCCTTTGGTGGAATAATTATTAAATCCTATATTTTAAAGTCTGGTGTTTGCCCCCATAATTACAGTGGACAAATCATAAAGCACATCACTCTCTTCTCAATAAACATGAGAACCTAACTTTAGGAAAAAAAAAAAAAGAATTAGCCCTGGAATAAGAATGGCTCACCCTCAGGCATCTATATAAGGAATAGGGATCTTGAACTGTTGACAGATTCTTATGTACAGAGAATCTAAGAAATGATTTGATCTTGCTTTGGTAATAACACTTGGGGAAAATACCTACTTTCTGTTTGCATTCAGTAATTTAAAAAAAAAAACTAAAGGTCAAATTAGCAACCTAAAAATGAAACTAGAATGGAGGTGAGGAAAGGAGTCGTGTTACATTTTACCCCAAGGCTGAGAACAGGGAACAGATCTAATCATCCAAGCACCCAAAGCTGAAATGCAAGCCCTTTCCTGTTACAGAGAGAATAGATGCTTTCACAAGTAAAGCCTTGGAAAGAACCCTGGGCTGAGCTTTCTGTAGACTTGGGTTTCATATAGCCCTTTGCATTCTGCTCAAGTTTCGCATTTGCAAACAACAGAAACCCATTGAGCAAGTTCAGATAAAGATGGATGGTGAAAATAAATTAATTCAGAGATATTAACAGAGCACCCACTGGGCGCCAGATTCTGAGCTAGGAGTTCCTGGCAAGCAGTGACTAAGATGGACACAATCCCTAATAGAAAACAAGCAAGCACTAAACTAACAAGCATATAGTTTGTTATTTCATCAGAAGTGTGATGTGCACTCATAGGGCACAGAGAGAACAACTGGGGGACCCCAAAGAATCCAGCTTGACTGAGACAGAGGAAAAGTCAAAGAGGGCTTCTCTGGAGAAGTGGTATTTGAGAAAACACAGGAAGATGCCCTCACTTAGAATGAAGAGGTATTATTTGGTACCTCTTTTTCTTCCTAATTTCCCTATCAGGAAATGCATTACAATATCTGCATGCAACTTAAGAAACTAAAAGCTAGAAACAATGTAGAAAAATAACCTTCCAAATCAATTTTATACTCTCAGTTTCCTTCACCCAATATGCTCAAATACTTTCCTTGGACAGATGTTCCCAGCTTTCCATTTAGCCGGGGACTTATTTCTTGGCTACCCCTGACAAAACTACTATTTAGCTTGACTTTCAAAAGATGTGCAACATCTGAGTACAATACATACTCAGAAGATATCCCAGAAGAAAATTTACACTGGGAAGATATGACTTTAGTCATGAGTATGATATGACTAAAATATCATGAGAGTGTTGATTATTTAAATAACATTACTGAGTTTTAATTCACCATCTCCAGAAACAATTATTTCTACACTACTGAAGAAGCAATTACTCTGGTGGCTTGGGTTTTCTACTTTACATAGAGGAATTCATGCACTTTTAACGTTTATCTCATGTTTCCACAGCTACATCCCATCTGAGGAGGAGGGTATTTGCATTGACCTCTGCCCACTTACAGCCTCCAAGTTGCTTCTGATTAAGAGAAATGGCCTAAAGGTGACTTGATACAATCCAGCAGACAAAATTCCTGGGCAGAGTCCTCTTTGTACCTGTCTTGTAATCATCTCTCCTTTGCACCCAGAGGAGGTTCTGGACACAGAAAAGTGCATCTTTCATCCCATACCTATTTCTCACCTTTGGGCTTGTGGCCCCACCATTGTAGACTGATTAGTCTGGCTTAAGACTGCAAACTGACCAAAGATTTGTGCAAAACTCAGCAGTTTCCATTTTGCAAATGTTCTGCTGGAGTTGCATAAGAGAGCCCTTCTCCTTTAATTAACATTTTGAACTCTACCTCTGACTGAACACAAATATCAGCATGAAACTCCATGAAAACCACAGTGTAGACCCCAAATATATTTGAAACCTAAAGATTTTTTCTCAAAAGGTTTTGAGATGGTTCAGATAGAAAGGAGTAACTTTATTGCAATTTATAAAAAGGAGAGAAGTCTACCCCTAGAGGTAGGTGACTAATAATAATAATGACTGTTAACACTTGTTTTAAGCTTTTATGCCATGCCAGGATGTATCCTGTTAAACATTTTGCATCTCATTGTCTCATCCCAGCAACCCTCTAGGGTAGGCGTGATACTTGACAAATGAGAAAATGAGGTTTATTCAAATTCTGCCAATTACACATGCAGTCGTGTGTGTGTGTGTGTGTGTGTGTGTGTGTGTGTAG
>PVJX010004544.1:0-93690 GCA_004027295.1 Dolichotis patagonum
GAGTGCCTCTTTGTACCTGACCTTCCTCTGCATGCGATGCTGTGGGAAGGTGTCAGCAGGTAAGGTGGCCGCCTTCCTTGGGGTTCTCATTGAGTAAGTATGTGCCAAGTACAGGAGATAGAGCCTTAGAGGGCCTGATTCTGCCATGAAAGAGCTCTGGTGTTAATTAAACCAGAGACAGGAGCATCTTTACATTACAGTGTCATATGGAATGTACAATGCCTTATGGAGTACAAATGAAAGGCATCTTACACCCACCAAGAGAGGCCAGGGAGAGTGTCCCCAAGGCAGCTGTGCAAATGATACGTGCACATCTTACAAAGAGACTGTGGAAAGACACTCTTGGAGGGGAACAGTGTATACCAATAAAGATAAGTGGATCACTCGGATTTCCCAGAAACAGGTGAGTCAGTTTTTCAACATGATGTGCATATAGAGCACGCCCATGATAAGAGGTGAGGAGAATTCCAGAAATAATAGGAGATAAGTCTAAAGATTATGTTCAGATCATTTCTAAAATTACTAATGAGTCCACAGGATGTATTCACAAGAAGTCACTCTGGCCAGAATAGGATTTCTCCACCAGTCTGAGGAGGCTGACTTTAGGATATAAGCACCAATTCCCTGAGAAACTAGTTCAAGTAGAGATTTTCTAATAGCAAAATCACAAATGTCAGTAAAAGATAAATGTAGGGCCCTGAATGCCAGACAGAGGATTTCAAACTTTAGCCAACTGTGATGGTTACTTTTGATTGACAAATAATTTGAATTAATAGACTCCTATAGAGGTGATCGGATTGTGACAGCACTAACCTCATCAATGCATGATTCCATTGATGAGTTCAAAACTGAGTGGACTACCAAGAGGCAGGACCTACTTGGAAGAAAAGAATCATGGAGGCCTCTCTGGGGACTCATTTGGTCCCTGCCTCCTTCCTTTCTGGTTCTCCCCCTGCTCTCGGCTTCCAGGTGGCCATGATTTTTTGCCAGGATGTTTCTGCCCTGGTGCCAGCCAACTATGGACAGAAACCTTTAAAATCATGAGCTGAAGTAAATATCACCTCCTCTAAATTGATGTTCTCAGGTATTTGGCCACATTAATGAAAAGCTAACATGTCTAGTAAAGTTTTAAAGTCACTGGAGGTTTTTAAACATAGTAAATATACTTTGTAGGGAGTTTAATCTTACAGACGTGCAAAATGTTAGACTGGAAGAAAAGGAAGGCTACAAGAAGAGTAGTCAAGATCTGTGTGTAGTCTTTGACAGGTAATGAACATGCGCTGTGTGAGACTTCTACTATGTATTTCTCCTCTTCCTAGCAAAAATGATTTTCTTTTGGAAGAGTTAACTCCTCCCCCATAGTATGTAGATTTAAAATAACTCATACTCAGAAGTCCAGGACCTATCTAGCCAAAAGTCAGACAAATAACCACTAGGTGACCAATTATTACCTAAATAAGAATTCAGAAACCTAATCAGGTTGTTTTTGAGAAACCGGTTGAAGGGGAATACGAACACAATTTCAATTCAACTGATACCTATTTCAAACAACTATGATGGGTATGCATGAATGGAAAGCAATTTCCATCCTTGAACATCTGAGAAGTCACAAAGGCTTTCTCCTTCTCTGCTCTCACCTGTTCTTAGTATACATTACTAGCAATGAAAAAACAAAGTAGCAACGGAAGATGCTAAAACTGTGCTGAGAAAATCACATATGCTAAAAGTTTAGTAGGTAGGTACAGAAGAATCCAACCAGTCGAGTTACAGTAAAAATGTGATCTGAAGCCGTTACAAAATTTGGTGATGAACATTTAAATAGGATACATCAATAACCAATGTCTTTGTGTATGTCTGTTTATATATTTGGATGTCTATAAACTGACATTTCAAATAAACGAAGAACATTCACTGAAGCATACCTTAATAGGTCTTATTTTTTACAACAATCCTCAGGGAAAAATATTAATGTTGACTTATAAATATTATAAGTATAGTACAATAAGAAAATCTATGGGTTAATCAGTTATATATATATATACATATATTTAAATAATCATTAATAGTAGATACCATTTAAAGTACATTCCATGTCCAGGTAGTAAGCCAAGAAAATCTATATGTAGTATCCCTTTTCCGTATACAGTGACCTTAACCATAGACATGTGACATAGGCATCACAAGCTTGTTACACATGATGCTCAAAGAACATAAACAGGATCCTGAAAAACAGCTTAGCTAGAATCTGAATGTAGGCATCTCTGATGCAAAATCTATTATTTGACTCTCAAATAATGGTAACAGTAATAAATTTAGGTTTTATATATGCAAGAGGTATTCCTCTAGTCTGAACAGAGGATGACTAATGGTTAAATGTTTTGTATGTTTAACCTAAAATGGGAAACAGTAGCCCCAAATATTATGCTCTAGAACAATCAAATGAAAAACAAGTCCCTTTCAACTTTTTGAAGACTTCTCTCTTAATTTGGTGATTTTTTTTTTAACCACTGACTTTATACCATAATCATCCCAAAACAGCTTAACAAAATGTACATTTCCTCTAGTCCACAGAAACTGTAATGCTCCACACCTGGGGTAGAGATATCATAAACAGAGAAAACTGCAGAAAAAGACAAATTCTTCTGGCAGCAGCCCCTGATAACCAAGGATGAGCACGACTGCCTTAGATCGCCAGGAGTCAGATTCATCATGAAATGGTCCATGCGTCTTGGGAAATGACTGAGCAATCCATTTATCTAGACGTGTAGAGTCCTGATTTTCATCATGCTGACATTCACAGAGTCAAAAGTCACTGAGCACTGATGGTGTGATCATTTGTGAGCTGCTGGAATAAGCTGATGTGGAGGACTGCGGGTCGATGAGTAGATGACATGCAGAAGGATATGCTGAAATGCCACAATTTCATTCTTGATGTTTTAAAATAGGACCATGGAAGAGGGAGGAGATTCAGTCACAACTTAATTCTCCAAATAAAGAGCTATAGATGTCACTGATGATAACGGCAAACTCAGATGTGGTTTTCCTGTGTAACAGATTGAATGTGCCATTTCTCGGCAGCTCTGTTCACCAACACATGCACAATATCCCTGTATCCACCAGGTATCACTCCAGCCTTATGGCAGAGTCTTGCTGTCTACTGTCAGCTGGGACCTTCTACCTTCGCCATGCTCTTCATAGGCGTCTTAAGTCAAACACTATATGGGTAGAAGCCTGAATACTTTACATACTCTCCATTGTGTACTCCTCCTAAGGAGCTGATACGATAAGTAAGTGAGATGCACATTGTCAGAGGGAAAAACTGAACAGCTTGACCAAAAATGCACAACTAGAGACTGGAGGTGGAGTTCACCTCTAGACTTCCTAGCACCGTAGCATAGGTTTTCAAATGTGTTTAGTATGTTTCTCAAGCACACCATTAAACACCAGTTGAAGGTGTCACATTCATGTCAAACACAACCAAGACAGTTGCCTCATTTGCTCAGTAATTACCTCTGATTTCTGATCGTTTTTCCTTTGCTTAGTTAAAAAAAATGCCCTTTGTGTTTCCAAGACATATTTGTATAGAGTCTATGGCATAATGTCTATCACTTAGTTACTTAGCTATTATCACCATTGCTTATTTCTGTTGTTATTATCATTACTTTCTTGACTAAGCAACATCTCATTTTTGGCAGCATTTCTCCCTTTTACCCCAGAAATCTGCTCTATTGGATTTTTAAAATCTGTTCCTCATAGCTTTAATTTTCTATGTTAATTGCACATCTGCAGCCTAAATTTCACTTTGGTATAGCATACACTATATTCTTATATACATACCAGAGCTGCCATCTAACAGATACCATGCCAGCTAATTTAACTCAAAATATTTTAAATTTAAAGAGTAATATGTCTTCTCCCACAATTGTTTTTCTGTAGAGTTAAATATTAATGGCATAACACATCTGTATCTCTCCTCTCTTTTTGCCCTCCATGGCCATCTTCTAAATAACCTTGCAATGACCTGGCCTCAGGCCCCTCCCTACCAGTCTGAGCAGCCCCACGCTTAGTCAGACTGAGGACGTTTTAATCTGGGAAATTAAGAGATCATCCATTCTTTTAATCCACCTTTCTCTAATCCACTATAGATGCAACAGTCACTTTAATGTTCCCATATAGGCTGCTGCTGTTCTTTGACTGACAAAGAATAGGAAGTCAGAGCATCAAATTCAGTAATTTCACGTCAGTCATTTACTCAGTCTCCTCTTTGTATCAGGCTGTTACACATGGTTCTCTGTTCAGTGGCATCAGTTTGTTTAACTCATGAGCAACTGATGGATACTCAAGAGACATGATCTCTTCCCCATCTTCTTTTTGGTCTTAGGAGTTGTCCAGTAACCCAAGACTGCATGTACAAACCCATTTCAGCTCATGATGATAGCTAGATGACTCTCAGAAGCCAAAAAAAAAAAAAAAAAAAAAAAAAAAAAAAAAAAAAAAAAATTCAAGTGCTACCTCTTCTAGGTAGTTCTGATTTCTCTGGCTTATCATGAGTTTGGCCTCTTCCCTTTTCTGCACATTTCATTTACTGAGTATATTTATTCTTTCTTTGATGTTTTTATTCTGTCTTATATATACTTTTAGGTTCATTTTAAGGTACCTTGCCCTAACCCTCACTAAACTCTTTGAGGATAAGAATTGGGCTTCTCAAAAGCTAATATTCCATGTTGGCCCTTAAATAGTACTTGGCCCTGGCAGGTAATGACAAAGTATTAATATCTAGTGTGTAATTGGTGCTAATTTTTAAATTTTCTAATTACTTATAAGGAGACTTAAAGTAGAGTTTCCTAACTTTGGCAATTTGTATCAGATGGAGCTCTTTTGGTTTTGAGTGATTTAAAAACCAACTAATCTTGGCTTAAACATGATGGCTGGTACGGAAATATTGAGGCATAGATTTCAAGTCAGACAAGACTGATCAAGAAGCTCAGTCAGTTCATCAAAGATCCAGTTTCTCTTCATCTGTCTACTTGGTTATCCATGGTGTCAGCTTCCCTCCCAGGCTATAGATAGTAGCTCCCAACAGCTCAAAGCATTTCTCAACTACAGCTAACATAATGTCCACTGCTATTGTAGTGCTCACATCTCAAGAGTCTTTTGCAGTAGTTCTAGTTAATAATATGTACTCTTTCCTATTGAATGATATAATAGTGGAAAAGGAACAAAAATTAAATACAGAGAGGGATACCTGGGTACTGGAAGCAACAATAAATTAATGCTGAGGTTGAAACCAGTAATACACCAATACATTCACAATAGTAATTATCAGAATCATCAGATGAGCTATTTTTAAAATCACATCCATGAACCCCATCTCAAAGCTTCTGAATCAGAAACTTTTTCTAGAGTTTGGGATCTGCATTCTGAGTGAATGTGTGTGTGTGTGTGTGTGTGTGTGTGTGTGTGTGTGTGTGTGTTTCAAGGACAGGGCATCACTATGCAATTCAGGCTGGCTTTGAGCTAACTTCATAGCCCAGGCTAATCTCGAACTCACCAAGATCCTCCTGCTTCAGCCTCCTGAGTGCTGGGGTTATAGGCATGTACCACCACTACTGGCTGTTCTCTGGATTTTATAAAACCTACCTAAGTGGTACAAGTTGGAAAATCAAAGTATCTTACCTCTTTCCATCCCTTTTTCTACTTCTGTAACACAGGAAAAATAAAACAGATATACTGTAAAAAGATATAATACTTAGAAATATGAGCACCATGGAAAGTGACTATAAATATAAAAGTGCAATTATTTCCAATAAGTATTTCTTCTTCCAACTTTGTCTCAAACAAAAGCTTCTGAACTCCAGGGACATCTGATTCTGATCTTTCAGACTCACTAATACAGATTTATTCTCTTAGCATGATGAGCAGTTGTATCTTTGAAGAGAATAGGAATCTATTTATCCTCCTGGGTTCCCCAGTCCCAACGTGAAAGAGTTGCACATAGCATAAAGAAAAATCCAATGCACACAGAAGCTTCCTCCAATGACAGAAAATAATCAGAGACTTTGCACTCAAATAGGGAAGACAGGTTTTTGCATAACTATGATAGGAACATTAGACAGATGAAATGCTAAGAAATCCAAAAGGAAAGCTCATTCCTGGTACAAAACCTTCTCTCAAACACAGGCTTCAGAACATTCATTTGGGCAGTTCTAACACAACTTGCCATATCAAGAAATTTACAGAAAGTTCAACTAAGTTTTCCTGGCCCTGGAGAAATCTTCCTCAACTCCACAGTGCTGTAAGTAGAAAATGAAAGGAAGAGCCAGTTCCAACCCTCACTTGCCTACATGAAGGTTTAATATTCTCAACCAATTAAATTAAAAGGAGAAACAAAGGAGAAGAGAGATGAAAGGAACAGGAGAGTGGCAGGTTTCTGGAAGGACTCAGTGTGGCTCACCTCCCTGAATTGTTCTGCTTTCCAAAGTTTAGCAGTTCCTTTCTTTACGTTCTTCCATCTGTGTGTGGCCTTGTTCCCTCAGTCGCCTTTTAATCCCACTCTATCAGTGCCTCTTCCTCTTTTCCTTCTACCTCTCCCTCATCCTCTACTGCTTCTTTCACACCCTCCTCCTCTTCCTTTTTATTGCTCCTCCTCCTGGACTTCTTCCTCCTCCTCTTACTTTCACTTCTCCACATCTTTCCCTTCTTCCTCCTCCTCCTCATCTCCCTATCCTCCTTAGACTCCTCTTCCTCCATCTCTTCCTTCATCTCCTTCTTTTCTTTTTCCTTCCCTCCTTCCCCTCCCCTATTCCAAGTATTCTGAGAAAACCAGTATGATGAATAACAGATGTTCTTCGACATATTGTGTCATTTATCACAAGACAGCCCCAATCCTGCTACCCAACCCTTTTCCATATGTCACTGTCGGCTTTTACACAGCCCCAATGTATCAAAAAGAAATAGTTTAATACAATGTGCTGTAGTTCATGAGTCACAGCTCAATGGAGGGTTTTAGGATGCTGAGTTTTCTCTCCTTTACAGCCTATTTATTTGTTACAACTGGCTTCTGTTCCTAATACATGGATGAATGAACTCATCTGAGGTCAAATGGAGGGAAAAATTAACCACAGAATTGAGCTCCGTATTGGAAGAAAATGGGAGGGTAGGTCTAGAGTAGGAGGTAGAAAATGCAGACTGCACTATGTTAGCACACTTCCTGGCAGCTGCTTGCTTACTTTCCTTGGAGTACTATGTCTGGCATGCTTGACAATGAGGTGCATTCGGTGGTGAAGTTCTATAAATCCGAACTGACATGGGAATGCCTTGCTGTGACCCCAAAGCAAAGAAGAGTTTACAGCATCAGCTAGAAGAAAGTCCCTCAGACCAAGCCTTCACTATGGCCTCTCCTGCTTAAGCAGAAGCAATAGAGTTTCAAGGTATTTTTATTACAACCCATCATTCCAGAAGTATCACCATAGCAACAAGTCACATCTTTGTGAGCACCTAAGGATATCAGAAGTTCACTTGCTATGGATTTGTTTCTCTCTATATTCACTGACAGACTTCCTTCTACTGTCAGCTGTACAGAGGGTCACTCTCCAAGGTGATGGATTCCAAGTCAAGCTGAATACCAAGAAATTGTCCTTGATTTTCATGGGCTTTGATTCCAACAACACCCACGCCCATGGAAGCAAATAGTTTGATACAGTAATGGCACAGATTGAGTATCTGAAATATTTAGGGCCAGAAGTGTTTCAGATTTTGGATTGCTTTGCTGATTTTGGAATATTTACTTATACATAATGAGATACCTTGGGAATGGGACTCATGCCTAAACACGAAACCAATTTAATGTGAGATTAGATAGATAGATAGATAGAGATAGAGATAGAGATAGAGATAGATATACCTTATATCCAGGAGGTAATTCTGTTCAATATTTTTAGTGTACCTCTGTTTCGCCTATGACTCACTTATATGAGGTCGGGTATGGAATTTTCACCTCAGGCATCATGTCCATGCTCAAAAGCTTTGGATTTGAGGGCATTTTTAATTTTCAAAATAGGTATTTCATTAACCTATAACACCCACAAAGCAGAATTATATATTTTTTGACAGTACAACTCACACATGCCAGGACAATGTGGCTTTTATACATGAGTTCCCATTCCAATTAAGAAAAATCTTAGATTTTCAATTTCAGGTATCTCAATTTCTTCCAGTTTAAATTGCTGTGAGGGCTTAAAACAATTTGACTATGGAAAAAATTGAATCAATTCAGAATTTAACTTTCTATTAGACACCTTTTCTCCCTTCTCTCTTTTTCCCAAGAGGGTGTCTGGCTGTAAAGGAGCCGTGAAGGGTGGTCTTGCACTGGTCCCATTTACCTGTCTCTATTTACTAGACCCATAAGGGTGCACTGAATGAAGAGAAAGTGGCTTACCAACTATGAAAGATTTAAAATGGTCTTCTCCACTCCTCTTTCTTCTTCCTTCTCATGTCCTCCTTCCCCTTCTTCTCTTTCTCCTTCACTTTCTTTCTCCTCCTCCTTCTTCTCCTTCTTCTTGTTAAAAGCCTTACTGAAAATGTGCCTTGAGTCAGGCTCTGTGCTTCACCTCACCATTTTTAATTTTTGAAAATCACTGTGAAGTAAGTACGATTGTATGCATTTATAAATGATGAAGTAAGGTCTAGGCAGCATACACAGATGCCCACAGTTGCATAGCAGCAAGGACTACAATCAGAACATTACACCTGCTCTGTCTGATTCCAAAGATCATGTTCATTCAGTTATAGTGCAGGCCTAGGTATATCTTGAGATGGAAGAAAATATCATCTCCTCCACTCTCAGCCTGCTCCAGCAGATCTGAAACCAGGAATTGTTTTTATGACACTGTGCCTTTACCATGGTTGATACCCAGTGAAAACAGACACAGCCTCCTGGTTACGTGTGTTTTGTCCCAGGTTTTGGTGCTACCTTGGATCTTTGTCCCTGCTCAGCCACTGCACCAAATGCAGGCTCCTAATGCCCCAAAACTGCTTTGTTGTTTCACCATCTGTCCCTGTCCCTGTGGATGTAACCACTTTCCTCTTGATATTCTTGAACTCTTTGGAGTATGACTTGCCATTTCCTTAACTTGTTATGATCCTGAGCTGTCCTGTCCTAGGCACTTGTGCCCCAGTGCCTACGAAATGGGCCCTGAGCTTCTGGGTTGGTGCCCTTGCCAGTCTTCTCTCTTCTCTTTGGTCATTACAGATAGAAGACTGGCTTCACTCCCTTTTCCCATTCCATCCTTACTATATTCATGCCAGTGAACTGATCCTTTGGTTGGCTATAGCTGAGGAGAAAAGCTGCCCAACTTCTTTCACTGACATGAGTACAAAAATCCATGTGTAAAAGTATGTATCACTCAGTCTCTAAAGGGTATATAAGGACGTCTTAGAGGGACTATTGGCACAGATCCCTGATAGACTTCTAAAAGCATAGCCACACTGTTAGAACACCTCTCCTTACATCATTTTCTATTGTTCTCGGAGTCACTTATTAAACAGAATTAACCTGTAGAAGCAGTCCACTGTGTATGTTCTTCCCTGTTCAAAAGGCCATAAGCCTCTGGGAGCTGAAATTGGGTAGAGATGCTAGAGACTTGTTTCCCTTTCCATAGTATGGGATGTTTACAATTTAGTCTCAAAGGTAAAAGATAGGGTCACTATGAGAAGTCAGACGCTGACTCCACTAAAAGACTCTTCAGTGATCAAGGGCAATCATATCCAGGCATCCAAATTTGCGATATGAACAGCCAGAACTCTCAGGGCTACTTCAAACAGAGTCACATGACAAACAGCAACACTGAATGGCCCTTCAAAAAACAGTCCTTTGCCAGAAAGCCTTCATCTGCTGGACCTGAGCGGTTATCTGTCTTGAGTCCATATAGTCAGATGGATGGTTGCTGACCTTGTTCATCAACTGTACATCTAACTCCAAAGGTGAGATCTTAATTCCATCTGTCCTGACTCTCACACTAATTTATGAATTTGACCTCCATGTCCATTCCTGCCACTTTGTTTGATCTTAGTATTTTCTGATCTTGTTCTCCACACCTGATACTCGCTCTGATGTCTGTTCCACTTATCTCTTGGCATCTCATGTCCTGATAAAAGGCATTTTACTCTGACTATGCCCCTTTGGTTCAGCTCACACTTAAGAGAAACTTTTGGAGTTGACTGCTGCTCCTGGCCTCCCACAGCTATTCCATCCACGCCACAGTTGTGTGGCAGCACTCTATATTAAACTCCCAGAGGATCAGTGATGCATCTTGGAATAGTGCATAAATGATGCCATTCTGTAGCTATGTGTGTTAGGGAAAATATTGGAACCATTTCCTTGACTAATATGAAAATGAGCTTCATGGAGTGTTATGAAGAGCAAGTGAAATCATGTCTGTAAAATGCTTAGAGCAGTGCCTGAAACAAGTGGTTAACTGGCATTCACAATTAAGATTCCAGTTATCATTACTATTCTCCATTCCATGACGGGTAGGAAAATCATGCATACCAGTACATTTCTTGATAGGAGGCCCTTGGTAATTAGCTCAATGTTTTCTATCATCTAGAAAACTTTTACAAAAATACCTACTTCTAAGCACACCCAAATAATATACAAGCAAATCATGGATATATTATGTACGCTTCAGAATTTCTCCAGTTAGGATTCCCTTATTATATTTTAAAAATTATTACATGCATCTTCCATGGAAATAGCATTAAGTTCCTACCCCAAAAAGACTCAGATCCCATTGAATGATTTTCAAAGTATCATTTGCTCTTTTATTATCATGATTATGCAGGCTATGAACACAGCATTTCCATTTCATAAAAATATAATATGGCTGCACAGGAATCACAAGCAAATTATGGTAGAAAATTAGTCAATAAACTTTTATTATACCAGTCTTTAATGTTGTTATTAATATTGAGAAACTTAAAATTAATTTTTTCCAAGAGCAAGATTTACTATTGAAACCCCAGAGATAAAGTGGTTAAGACACCTACCGAGGTCCCTCAGGGATCTACCAGGCTGTGTGTGCTGACATAAGGATCCTTTGTTAGTAAACTTAGCATGCTTCTGTTTATACAGCCTCTGTGCTGTCAGTTGTTTGGGTGAATGAGACCTGAGGAAGGGCCATTGTTGGAATAAAAAGGAATCCTCCCATTTTGTTAAACCTAAAGAAAGTACACAAGAAGGAGAACCATAGGAAAACATCATGATAGAATCAGACTATTGCTGCCTGGTTATGGTTTGAAAAAGTAGAGATTTTGTGTTTTGCTCAATACTTCCCTTTTCTTACTCCTACAGCTAATCTGCAAAGATGGGATGTAATTACTCATTTATGCACTCATTCTTTCAACTGACACTGTGTTAAATACTGAGTTCAAGAGAATAAATGATGAATGTTCTCCCTACGTAATAGTCTACATGGAAAAAAAATCAAGAACTACCATACAAGAAATCAGTGCTATGCCATAAGAATGGAGAATCATAACCTCACTCTTGCAAAGATGCCATATCTAGCATGAGAAAGTCACATATAGGAGAGATGTAATCATCCTGGCCAAAGTTTTCAAATTGTAAGCCATGGATTATTTTTAAAATACTTGACTAGGTTGAACCTTTAAATTCGGCATGTAACACATACCTAATATTTTTAATTTATAATTACTCTTAAAGTCTGGAAACATTTGAGAACATGAAGCTCACAAGAGCAGATAGAAACAGCAACCTATGATCACACTATGGACACTGCTCACAAGGACTCTCAAACTAGTATTTCCACTTTGGTTGATGTAGACAGTTGAATCTGCCACCCCTCAGCAAGATTTTAAAATGTAGAGAGGGTTTAGTAGGCAAAAGAATGCAAAAGGAAGAGAACTGGCTAGACAAAATACACACTCTCTGTTAAGATTTAACTTTAGCTAAACAGTAAATAAACTTTTAGAATAAGCATATCCCATTACAGATTATGGGACATACTTTAACAAATTATCTGTTGTTTACCTGAAATTCAAATTTAACAAAGTGGCCTAAATGTTTATTTGTTAACTCTGGTGAGCTTGGATGGTGAAAAAGGCAGAGGTAGAAGGATCATTCCTGATAAAGTGAATTATTAAAAAAAAGAAGAGACAGAGAAAATTCCTAAGCAAAAGACTATTCTAATTTGCTCAGAGCATGCACACAGGGAATACCAGAAGATAATGAAATAAAAACATGGCTGCATTGAGATTTTAAGCAAAACAAGTTGTCTGGGTTAGCTTACTTTTTTCTCATAAACCATCTACTGTATTTCACGCTTTCTAAGCAAGAAACATGAGGTGTGGCTGGATTGTGTATGTGCTCCAATGACATGTGATTGGCAATTTGGAGAGGCTGGACTTGGCCTCATTCACACAGCTACCCATTCCATAGACAGAAGGGTCAGACTCACAGATGAAGAGCTGGGAGCTCCAGGGAGGAGGATCCCTACTTTTTGACTTTTTATCACCACACCCCTAAGCTCCACCCCCAAAGTGTTTCATTGATATAAGCTGAAGTTGGTGCTCTTGTAAAACAGGCAGGCACATTAGCCACTAACCAGCATTAGGATGAGCTCAGCTCATGACCAAATGGATAGCAGGAGCCAGCTGAGTTGGAGAGATTACACAAACATGGGGAGAAAAATGAATAACAAGGACAGGATTCCTTAGCGCCCTGACATCACTGGACTTTGAAGAAGGGACTGCATCTCCCTCTGATTTGGGAAATCATGGTGCTCATAATCTTAATCATAATCATGGTGTCTCATAATGATCACAGTGAAGACTCAGAGCAAAAGCAATGCCTCCCCTCTGATTTACAACCTTCACTCCTTCCTTAGTTGGGAGAAGAAATCACTGGCTTAGTGCTCCTCCAAAATCCAAAATTATTTCTCTAAATAATAGGCCTTAGGGAAGAGAGTTTTGGTCAAAACATCAAAATATTAAGACTGTATCCAAGACTTGACAACAGCATATATTATCAATGTTTTTCATGTAGTGTCTCAAATGCATACCTTAATGCATGCACTCAGTGTTCTCAAATTAAAATACTACATAAAATCACTAAAAAAAACCCCCAATAATCAGCTCAGTGTTAGCCTCTCTGGTAATAGTCACCAGGAGAAAAGCTATTTTAAATATGGTTTCAATGAAAAATTCCTGACAAATTCAGAGTCAGTTGATGTTAAAAAGATTCTCATTTGGACCTTCCACAAGATGATGATTTTATAAGATCTGGCAGGGCCAATTTGTTTTATTTTTATAAGCTGTAGAGTCTCGAGAAATATTAGAAGTCCTAACTTGGTGAATATTTATTTTTTTATTTCCCCATAGCCGTTTCCCAGGCATTCAGGTCCTCAGGACCAAGCAGGTCCTCAGGTGTTCTCCGAGAAACTATTCATACATTTATTTTCTAGCCCTTCCTTAGCTGATCTATTAAACTAATTAACTTTGGATCCCTATACCTTATTAGAAGCTGCTTCTCTGCTTATTTGTAAAATGATAACTTTGAGATCACGGTTGTCAACTAATATTAATTACTGCTGATATAATTCTTCCCGTTAACAGTATAACTGCCATTGCAGTCAAGGTCATGTTTTAGTCTTTATCACTCTTTACCCAACACCCAGTGCAGTGCTTGTCACTCAGTGGGGACTCATTAACTACCCACTGATGACTGGACATGATCCCTGGAAATAGCTAGAATTTCCCCAAACTCTTCTTTGCACATGAGGCTACATGAATCCTGGATAATACTATCATTCTCAATAAAAACATTGTTCCCACACATTTCTCCCATTGTTACCTTTACTTTCTCCTCCACTTAATTTTATCTTTGCCAGATTTACCTATTCCAGCTGCTTATTTTGAATCCTTTTTTGGGATGTCATTTAGAGGAGCCTTTCTTAGTTTTATCATCCCATCTGATGCCAGTTCTGAGTAGTCTGGGCAGGATGTACAACTGCACTAAGCTTAGTCCCAATAGGATGCTACTGGAACCTTCCCTATACCCCTTCCCTCCGCTGCCACTAAGAGTGCTGATAACCCAATAGTGGTCCTTAAGTACCCAAGGCTTGGAATTAAGGAATTCAGAAAGAAACAGAGCAGCAAAGTGGACAAAGGAAAGCACTTGAAAGTTACGTTCCATCGTCCACATTCCAAAATAACATTTTAGTGTAAGGAAACTCCATCTCAATATTTCTTAGGCTGATGATTTTTTGAGAGAACCACTCTCAGTTAAAATCAGAAACCAATATAGTTGTTAATCGTTATTATTATATTGTTATGATGTTGATAATTCATTATAATAGCAATAGTTTTAAATTTGGCAACCATCTACTATTATATGTTAGGTGCAGTGTTAGCAGTTTACTTGATTATATCACTTAGTTGATAGTTTCCATTGATTTCACATCTTTACTGGCAAGGAATCTGAGCCCCAGAGAGTTTAACAAACATGCCCAAGTTTGCCAGCCAGTGAGGATTTTCAGAATTCTGGCTTCAGAGCCCTTTTTTTTTTTTTTTTTTTTTTTTTTTTTTGTACCAGGGATCGAACTCACGACCTCGCGCTTGCAAAGCAGGCCCTTAAGCCACTGAGCTAAATCCCCGGCCTTCAGAGCCCATTTCATTTGCCTATTATCTACACTAGATTAGTGATTAGCTTGACATTTAACTTCTAAAAGAAGCCACTGAGTCTTCATAAAATGACACAGACCCATACATCTGTAATGAGATTTAATTTCTGATTCACATAAAAATGCTTCATAAAAATAATAAACAGGGGACAGTACATAAAATAAAATGTAGGGTTTAAATTAGGATTAAAATTTTAAATTATTTAAAAATATAAATTTACCAAAAGTCCTTTTAAAGTAAAAATGTTAACTCATTCTGTAATATGTCTGGTTCCCACAGTACTTGATAGCACATCTTCAGGATTCACAGCTGATCCTCTTGCCTGGGCTCTGTAGCCCCCAACTGCTCCAGCACCAACTCAATTCAGAGAGCTAAAACCATGACAAAAAAAACCCCGAGAACATAAATAAAGAAGAAATAAAAATAATTTAACTTGGACATATTTTTAACGTGGGACTCACATGCATTTATATAGAGATTTACTTGGGTACATTAAGGACTGCAAAACAAATTTCTTTCCCTTGCAATTCTTTATCTCCTACAAATTAGGAAAAGAACCATGTGAGTTGTCCAATCCGTTTTTCTCTCTCTCCTGCCTATGTTTCAACTGAATGGATTTAGAATGACATGAGGATCTGTGGGCATATATATTCAATCAAGAAAGCTTACTATTGGATGCACACCCTAATTTATAAGGTTTGGTAATTACTGTGCTTGTGTGAACAATAGAACATATAAACCTTGAATGCTATGTGTTCATTTCTTTCACATCAATTACAGCTGACTACAAACCTCTTCTGGCAATAAGCCATGTTCAGTCAATCAAGTTTTGCAAACCACCTTGTATGAACCCAGAAATACACTGGATATTAATTGCTGCAATGGTAACTGCGTAGTCCCCCTGATCAATTTTGTCATTCTCTTGTGCCGGTTATTTTGGTAGCAGGTAGCAAAGTGGAGGAGAGAGGACCAACTAATGGATTCTATTTAAGGACATTTGATGAAAATGTTGACTGGCCCATGACCGATTTTATTCTTAGCGCTTAAATGTTAATTAGCTAGTCAATTTGAATGTTAATTAGCCATAATGACAAGGAGTGTCTCTTTATATGATCCACTTAAAATGTATCCAGGGGCTAATAAGCAATGGGTGCATCCCATAAATATAATAAGTAAATAAATTAGCATCAGTTAATTTAAATGTAAGCACACGGCTCTATGAGGCTTTTCCTCTGCTCTCACTGCATTTCAGTTATTTTCCTCTCAGCATCTCTTCTCTTCGCCTCATCAATTTCATGATCCAAACAATATACTCTACAGCTGAAGAGCAAGGTCAGATATTATTGAATTTGGTGTAAAGCAAGTAGACCTTTTTCACTTTTTAGACACGTGTTGTCCAATAAATGGGTGGTTAGACTAAAGGTCAAAGGAAATGTGACTCATAAAACTCCGCTTATACGGACAGCTGGTTTCACCATGGTGATTAACCCACATAGCTAGGACAGCCAACAGAAAGGTTAGTTTGGTCAAATAACTAACTGTACTCCATTTTCTTATAGCCAAAATTACTAGGTAAGTGAATGATCAAATGCTTCAGCCACAATAAAAAGACTATAGTGTAGACAGGTTTTAAGATTTTTGTAATGCCTTCCCCGGCATGATCACCTAGAGCTCCCATGCAGGTGCTATACTTTGAATGATGGAATGAATATATTCAGGAAAATCTTCCATACTGGGTCCTACTAACGTGTGTTTCTGTAGATCAAAACGATGAGGTGAGAAAGGTCCAAGGTGGGGCAAAATGGGAACTAACATAAGGTGAAACAGAACTATGGTCAACCAAAAAGATTGATTAATTGTCCAGGTAAAATTCACTAAACTGGGGACAAATGGGGAAGCAAGTCACCTAGCAAGGGGGCATGCTTAAAGAGCAGTGACTGTTTTGTAAGGGGTTGGAATGGTGACTCCTGGCTTCCTCATGATGATGGAGACCTATGTAGAATATCAGTCCTTAGGATGTGATGTATTTGATTTATCTTTTGTCTTGAGGACTGGCCCACAGCAGGAGGTGTCTGTCTCCTCCAAGGTTGCAAGGTATCGGGCCTTCTGCACTGGCTCTATAGAGGACTAGCCCTGTCTGATCTCCTGTAATATTTCTATCTAACTCAGTGGTCTATAACAGTATGAGGTGTTAGATGTAGAGGCTCTGACAATTAAATTTCTCCAATAAATGTGAATCACACTCACAGTTGCTGATCAGCTGAGTCAGGAAGGGGAATGTGCGAGCAATTAATTTCTTGAGATGGATGTATTCCATTCTGTGCTTTATTCTGTTCTTCCACAAATTTATTATCCAGGGAACAGCCCTGGACAGGAGCTGTTGTCTTTTCCTTCTACAAAAAGCTCAACGAGTTCATTTAGAAAGATGCCATCTATCCTGATTCTTCTAACCTTCACCATTCATCCTTTAAACAGGTGAACAAGGGTCAAAAAAGAGTGAAAGGAGTTTCATCTTCTATGAAGAAATTCACCAAGAATCCTCAACTCTCTGAGGCCAACTAGGAAGCATCACTGCCATCCTGCCATGTTGCTTAGCCTGGAAGGTGGCTCTGACTGTGCACAGGTGAGTCATCCTTGGTCACTCTGATCCCAGAATAGCAAACATGAAAGCTATCCTTCACACGGTCACCAAGTGTGTACTTCTGACATAGTCCCCGCAATTCTGCAGCATCTGGGGATAGAAACTACTCCAGCCAGTGTGACTCCCCCTGTGCTGATACACTGCCCTCTATTCATCTGCCAGGGGCTGCTCCTCATTGTTCTCCAGGTGAAGAAAACTCCCACTGCGTCTCATGTCACTGGACCCAGAGAAAAAACTAAACTCAAGGCAGAGGACCTTCAGGTTTTAGGTCTCCCTACCTGCTTTGGAATTTTGTCTAAATTCTTTGGTGGTGACTTGATATTATTTAAGTGAGAAAAACTGGTCAGAAAGACTACAGTATAAAACAGGTGGGAAAAGAGCAATTTTATAGTGAAGCAACTTGCAAAGCACTGCTTCAGTAAGGATAACATCAACAGTGACAAGTCACATGGATAGCTGTACCTTTCTTTCATAGCATATGGAGAAAATGTCACATGAGGCCAATGGTTCTCTCCATAAGAAAACACAACAGTCCAGTCTAATTATGAGATAGACATTAGACAAAGCTCACTTAAGGGAAATTCTGCAAGAATTCTTTCAAGACTCCTCAAAAATGTCAAGGTCAGCAAAAAGAAAGTCCACCAATCTGCTAGAGCCCAAAGGAGACTAAGAAAACATAATAGTTAAATGAAGTCATAGTCATAGGTAGGAACCTGGAGGAGAACAATGAAATGGACTAAGTAAAAACTAAATAAAGAGTACCTTTGGTTAATAAGAGTGTATCAACACTGGTTTATATCAATTGCAACGTGACATGTACATTGTTTGTTTAGAAGCTGGATTCTGGCCCAAGCTGGACTCAAACCTATGATCCCTGACTTCAGGAAACAGATTATTGAGGTTCAAAGGTGAAGTTTGGTCCAGGCAACTGGCAGGCTGAATCTCTGAGGGGCCTAGCTAAAGGGAAGAGAGTGAAGGTGGGAAGTGAGTACCTTGATTTCAGGCCTGGCTGATGGGAAGAGATTCAGAGCCACCTTAGTTAGCAGCACACAGCCTAACAGTCTTGGGAGGTTCTGTTCTACCAGAGAGCAGGAATCATTTGATGTTATTTAAAACTGCCTGCCCTGTAACAGGACAGCAAGGAATCTCAACTAAAGGGAGTCATGGAGGTAGGATCAGGGCAGTCAGAGGGAGAATAACTCCACCAGCACTCCAAGGTGATTCCTATAAAATGACCAGCATGCAGTCCAAAAAGCAATAGTCTATCAAGTAACCCTTCACATCTTAAAGTGCACGTGAAATCCAATGGCTGGTTAGTCATTTCATAAACCCTTAGTGATAAAGCAAAATAAAACCTTACTAACTAAGACTAATTAGGGTGAAGGTCAGTGGGAGTTACAGAAATATTTAACATAGAATGCTTTTATTTTCTCCCACAGAAACAACAGCAGATGTTGTAAATAGATTTATACAAAAATTGAGATACCTTGAATTTTTCTATCACAAATTACTGAGAAATTTATGTAATAATTTATACTCTCATGGATACCTTATTATGTATGTTTCATGTATTGTGCTATGCTGTTCAGACACATGTGTCATTTCCCTCCACTCAGCTAAATACTTCAGTGTGGAGGGATGGTTATGTTTATTTACAGATAACAAAGCCTATTTGATTCTATGCGACTTATCCGTGATCACTTGAATAGTGAAGCTAACACTGAAATACAACAGTCTTCAGATGACAAGAAAGCCACTACTCTTTGCTCTTATGGGATCGGCTTCAGTTCTGGACAGTAAGGTTCATTATGGGAACTCTACTAGATTTAGCTAATTAATAAGGACACTGATGACAAGCAAAAAGATACTTCAAAATATTGAGATTTTAGAGACAGGGAGTCTAAGTTCAAATCTTAACTCTACCACTTTGAGAACTGTGAAAACTTCAATAAGTTACTTAGCCTCTCTGAGTCCCAGTTTTCTTATCTATATAAGACACTTTAATAATGCCTCTTCCAGGGGTTGTTATAAAGGATTACATAGAATTTTGTGATATCAAATGCTTGGTACCACACCTGTAACATAGTAAACACCCAGATTAACAATCCTATCAGTTATGTATGTGTATGCGTATGTGTATGTGTAGATTTGTGTATATCACAGTTAAACTGTAATACAACTTTACTTCCTTGAAAGTTCTATGAAGTCCTTATACTTTCAAAACTGTCCTTAATTACTACTGCAATTATCACATGCAAATTGTGATACTGATATTGTTCCTCTGAAGCAAATTTAATTCTCTTTGTTTCTCTGCTGCCACACAATTTACTGATGCCTCCATTAAAATACATGTCCAGGTGGTTGACTGTCTTTGTAGTTGTGATTACATCTTCTAATCGGTTCCATTGATCTATTTTTTTGCCAGTAACATGCTGATTTTATCATGGTGGCTTTGTAGTACAGTTTCAAGTCAGGAATGGAGATGCCTCCTGCCTTGCCTTTGTTGCCCAGAATTCCCTTTGCCATTCTAGGTTTCTTCTGGTTCCAAATGAATTTTAGGAGTGTTTTCTCTAGATCTGTGAGGTATGTCAATGGTATTTTGATTGGGATTGCATTAAATCTGTATAACAGTTTGGGAGTATGGCCATTTTCACGATGTTGGTTCTTCCTAGCCAAGAGCAAGGAATATCCTTCCATTTTCTAACATCCTCTTCAATCTCCTTTTTTAATGTATTATAATTTTCAGCATATAGGTCTTTTACATTCTTAGTTAGGTTGATTCCAAAGTATTTCATTTTTTTAGATGTTATTGTGAAGGGTGATACTTCCATAATTTCTCTCTCAGTGAGTTTTTTGTGTGTGTGTACAAGAATGCTATTGATTTTTGAGCACTGACTTTGTATCCAGCTACACTGCTGAATTTGTTTATTACCTCTAGTAGTCTTTTAATGGAGTTTTTTGGGTCTTCTATATAGAGTATTATGTCATCTGCAAATAGTGATAATTTAAATTCTTCCTTTCCTATCTTTATTCCTTTTATTTCTCTCTCTTGTCTGATTGTCCTGGCTAGTTTCCAGAACTACATTGAAAAAGAGTGATGATAGTGGATATCCTTGTCTTGTTCCTGATTTTAAAGTGAAAGCTTTCAGTTTTTGCCCATTTAGTATAGTATTGGCTGTTGGTTTGTCAAAGATGGCCTTTATAAGATTGAGGTAGACACCACGCATTCCAATTTCTGAAGGCATGTTGTATGAAAGGAGAGATGGTTAGCACTCCCCTTGACAAGGATCGAAGAGGCCCTTGGGCTTGACAACACGCATACAGTTAAGGCATTGCCACCTACTTCGTGGCATCTAATCACTGTTGGGGCTGGGGATTTAGCCCAGTGGTAAAGGCACCTGCCTTGCAAGTGCACGGTTGTGAGTTCGATCCCTGGTACTGATAAAATAAAAATTAAAATTAAAAAAATTTTAAAAACACCAATTTCTGAAAGGCACTTGATATTTGACAAAGGGGCTAAACATGCTCCCTGGAAGAAGGATAGCCTCTTTAATAAATGGTGTTGGAAAAAATGGCTCTCCACATGCCAAAGACTGAAACTAGATCAATGCCTATCTCCACGCACAAAACTAAAGTCTAAATGGAACAAAGACCTAAATAGTAAAACAGAAATATTAAATCTACTGGAAGAAAAGGTAGGTAGAAACATTGGGGACATATGGGTAGGCAGAGAATTCATGAACAAAACACAAACTGCACAGGAAACACTTCAAAGAAACAACTGGGATCTCATATTTTTGAAAAGTGTCTGCACTCCAAAAGAAATCACCATGAGAGTGAAAAGAAAACCCACAGAATGGGAAAAAATTTTAGCCAGCAACCCCTCAGACAAAGGACTTATATCAAGAACATATAAAGAATTGAAAAACATCATGCCCCCCAAATTCAGAGACCCTCTCCAAAAATGGGCATCTGAGATGAACACACAGTTCTCAGATGAAGATATACAAATGGCAAATAAATACATGAAAAAATGTTCACCATCACTGGTCATTCGAGAAATGCAAATTAAAACAGCATTGAGATTTCATCTCACTCCTGAAAGAATAGCTGCCATCAAGAAATCAACTGATAACAAATGTTGGTGAGGCTATGGGGGAAAAAGGAACACTGCTTCACTGTTGGAAATCAGTTTCCACTATGGAAATCAGTATGGAGAATTCTCAAAAGACTAGGATTAGAAGTTCAATTCATTCCAGCTATTCCCCTCCTGGGTATTTTTCCCAGAAAAACTGAGAAGTTCATATCACAGTGATATATGTGCACCCATGTTTTTAGCAGCACAATTTGTAATAGCTAAATCTTGGAAACAACCAAAAATGCCCATCAACTGCAGAGTGGATGAAAAAGATGTGGTATTGTTATACAATGGAATATTATTCAGTTATAAAAAAGGATGATCTTGAGGCCTTCATAGGTAAATGGAGGCAATTTGAGACTATCCTCATTAGTGAAATAAATAAGGATCATATTTATAAATATTACATTGTATCTCTAGTGTAAAAGTAATAAGAAATACAGGAGTAATAAAACCCAAAATGTGTAATTGCTATTGTAAAAAAGAGAGGAAAAGAAGTGCTCTAAAGAATATAATTTCATGTATTTTTAAGTGTGTAAGATAGATGACTATATTACTAAATTTTTGTTGGACTGCTGAACAGAATTGTTTTCAGTGTCACTGTTTGAATGTCCCCTTTGTATGCTTTAATTTTGTAACCTGAACAACTATTTCTAAGAGGACAATATGTAATTTATCAACTAGTGATTTCTTACTGTTTATTTGATTTTATTTTAACTCTGTATTATTTCTACCCTTTTTATGTTTTGGGTTTTTTTCTCTAAATAAAAATTAACTGAAATACTTGTCCGGTGTGTTACAGTTAGCTCTACTAGGTCTGTCTCTCAGTTTGTGCTTTTGAGGACAAGAACTATATCTTTGCCTCCATAAGACTTAGAGAGTCTAGCATGTGGAAACACACGAGTGTGCATGTGAACACATATGTTCATTTGTTCAATCACTGAGCTCTGCCTCAGGGTCCCAAGCAAACCCTGTGCTATCCTATAAATCACAACTGAAATGTAGATACCAAAGTAATGAGATTAGATTAATATGTTTTAATTTGCAAAGTCTGGGCAATTCGAATTTTGGCTAAGTCAAAGAGAAACTGCATGCCCAAAATGCTGTGGCTGACATATGCTAAATTTTAATGTTCTGATCCCCCAGAAGAGCACCTCAATCTCACTCATTGAATGGTAAGGAACCAGCTGAACTCCAGGCCATTGTGAACCAAGGTAAGGAATATTCATCACAGTCAATATATTGTTATTTGCCACAACCATGGATTTTTTCCTAAATTCCTTTTATTTATGCTGTGGCTATCTTGACATTTAAACAGCAAAGCTCAAAGGAAAAGGCAAAGGCAGGAAGAATGCCTGATTTCACAAACAACATGTCCTGCGAGGAATGCATTTGCTTGAAATAAAATGAAAAATGTAGACATAGTTCAAGGCTGTATTCACCCTTATGGTGAGAATAGAGCCTCAAATTACAAAGCCATGCATATCTGTGAGAACAGACCTTTCCTGGTGATTCCTCAGAGATGAATTGAAGTTATGATCCTTGGCACCATTGGTGGTACACTTGGATGGTGCCCTATCTGTCAGATTTACATTGTGAGTCTGCTGGGCCCAGGTATAATTTTTAAGTTTGATAACATGCTTGACAGTCTATTATGCTCAAAGCATTTTTTAAACTTTTACTTTCAAAGAAAGATCACAGCTTTGCTGTTCTTTGCTATTCATCCTACATGTATGTAGCCAGGGCAGAAGCTTGGTGTTTTCTCAATCTCCATGTGGTAGAATAAGCCCACTCCACGTAACTTGGCCACAAGGCTGGCCCTGGAGAAGAGCAGACACAAAGTTCCTACATTTGACAAGGTTTAAAGTGGTGCTTAGAGATACAAGTGCATATGTAACTTCCCACCACTCAGAAAATAACAGCAGCTTTCCAGCAGATAGACATGTCTATTTCAGATTTAAAGGTCTCAGCGGATTTAGGAATGGATTCCCTTTGGATTACTATTGTTGTGGGGTCGAGAATGGGAAGGGCATTATCTACATGTTTCTGTATGTTCTTTCTGAAATCAGCAGCCACATTTTCCTTCTTGTGTCTATCCTGTCTCTCAGTGTTCACTTGTCTATATAGTCTTGGTCTCAAACAAATGGCCTCTTCAGGGAAGCATCATGGAATCAGGAACTCCTGAGAGATGAATCTTTCAACTATTGTTATTTTCTCTCTGTAAAAGATGAGATCACCAGTCTCAAAAAGCAATGTTATTCAGTCACAGGTCAAGAGATTTCATGTATCCCTATGCATTTAGGAATACTTAAGTCATCTCTAATTCATTCTAGGAAGTTAGGAATACACGTCACTGCTGATGATCTTCTAATACTATTCTGTGAACTCTGTTACTCCATCCTCCAATATATTGATTCTCTCATTTCAGTCATAATCTTTCCTTTTATGGATTTTTTCTGACTTAGAAAAAGTAGAATTCACATAAACTCTCAAAAAAAATAAGCACATATAGAAACACAAAATGTAATGTCTAGATTCTGTCCAATAGACAATTGGGATACTAAGAAGTAGGTTATTTCCCAATGTAGCATCTAAAAAACTCATTGTGTATAAAATAGAAAATGAAAAGCAAAACGGAGACTATCAAAAGGAAGATTTGGGTATAGCTTATTTTTCTTTAATATATTTCTCCTGACTTTGAGCTCGTAATTGTGCTACTGTGGGAATGGTAGTCCAATCGAAGGTAATGCAGGTAACACTGAGAGAGCAGCATGTATTCTTTTTGATTTACAGTCTTTCTACCAAAGCTATCCTTGATGAAGGTTCCAAATGCTCACCATTCCATTTGGATCTGTGTAAAATTCCACCTTCATATCAGCTTAGTTTCTCAGGTTCTTCCCATTTAGCTGGGTATTTTAAAATACTGATCAAACAGGAAAGCGTGTTATCTAAGAAGCAAGCCATCCCTTGCCTATGAGCACTGAATCTGTTTCACCATTTACTAAATGGAGGTGCAGAGATACCCAAAGGACTACTTAAATTATATGTCGTGTTTGTTATTTCACTCTAAATGGTTAAGAATATGAAAAGAAAAAAAGAGAATATTCATTCTTATGTTTTTCCCACTTCCATTACTATGTTTGGATCCTAAGAAGAGTTTGGGAGCGTAAGTTTTAATACCTAAAGAAACAACTGGGAAGAACACACCCAATTGAACACAAAAACTACAGTGTTGAAGTCAAATAACTGCATAAAGCCATGTTAAACATTGCCACATAATATATTATCTAGGGTTTAGAAACTAAACCAAATTGTTACATCAGGAAACCAAATGTAAACTAGGGCTTGCATGAGAAAATTGGTATGAATGTTCAAATCTTCACGAATGGTTATTCTTGCTAACTGCAAAGAGGAAGCTTTTCAGGGAGAAAAAAAACATTTTAAAATTGAAGAACATCTTTTATTATAAACTATGGGTCTTAATGTTTAAAACAGGCTAAAAAAAATAAGGCAACATAAAAGACACTGAATGGCAGCATAAAACTGGAAATGTCATTTAAGACTCTGGAGATGTCCTAGCTTTTAAACTCATACAAATATTGTCTAATTAATGACACCCCATATGTACTAAAATACTTTATGGAAGACTCTAATATTCATACTTGGACAATTTCTATTTCCTGGTTATGGATATTACAAAAAGGTCTAGCACATTTGTCATCACCCTTATAAAATGAAGTTTTTATAATTTCATTCCATAAACTGTCCTTTTTCTCTTTTTGTGCCTATGAAAAATAGTTTTTATCCAATGCATACCACAGTAATTTAGCCACAAAATCATTCAATGATGCGAAAGCATATCAAGAAAATGCATTTCCTTGAGCGATCACAATTTGACCCAAACTAAGTAAAAATAAACAGAAAATACATAACAAAGCAGCCATGATAAGTAGCTTCCAGATGGGAAGCGGTGGTAGATGATCCACAGCGCTCTGTGCTGACCTTACGTTTCCTTCTCAGAGCAGACAGGCTTCCTTAGGCTGCGTAGAGCACAGACACCGTTCATTCCCACATTTACTCTGGCCGCCTTGCTTCAGGTTTGGTTCCATCTGGCTCAGAGTCTTATTAACTGAAGAAGCTCTTTCAGTTAGGAACAAAGGAATTAGACAGCGCTGTTAATATGTGAACAAATCCACACTATGGCACCACATAATACTTCCTTTAGGGCTCACTTAAGCTGATGCTACAAAGCATATACCATTTATACTATAATATAATGCTCATATTGGGTTGACCTTCCATGCTGACTCACAAATAAATAGGCAATTTGACAGAGCTGAATAAGGAAATTTTCTCCGTGCTCAAAATCACCTCTTTGGTGAAGTTAGTTCTAGGAGACCCACTAACTTTGTATCTCTGCCTGTGACAACTGATACTCCTTTGTATGAGGGTTTTTGCATTAACTTCAGAGAATTTTCAGTCTATTTACAAATCTGTAATGCTCAAGTTCCAAATACAGAGCCTTAGCCAAAGTTATTTCTATCTTCATTCTTATTTTCACTACATGCATTCTGCTACATATGTCCTACTGTGCAAGAGAAATGCACAAAAATCATCTCTACTCTAGTTGATGGTTTAAAAAGAGAGTTTTCTGTCTCTCACATGGGAAAACTTCTTTTGATGAGTTTACTCTGTATATACACACACTATCTCTCCTTATCTCTCTCTTCTATACACATAAACAATAATATATGTGTATATAGGTTATATATATATATATATATATCTTTGTCCACAGAGAAAATTCTTCACAATATCTAATAAAAGATTATGTAAATAGTGTATACCTGACCTACTTTGAAAATTACACAGCATGTTAATAACATGAACTTTTGGGGCCCTTAACACATTTGTGAGGAAACTATAAAGACTCTATGCTTTCAGACCAGTCATAGGGCATTGTAATGATTAACCATATTTAAAAATCACTAATATAAATTATTACTTTTAAATTGGAGAAGGAAACAGTATTAGTTAAAAATGTCTCCTACACTATACCGGAATCATTGACTAAGTTTCTTCCTAAGTTATACAAATAGCCCATCATATTACTATTTAACATTTTCACATTACCACATGTGGACACATTTTCACACTAAAATGCACCTGGGATATGCAGGACATATTTTTCATATATCATACTGTCAAAACTGCTATCTTTATACTATATAATCTACTCATAATCAAGAGGGAACTCTGTTGATATTACACAGCGTTCAGTCAATGGAAACAAGGTGACTTGTTTAATGTCATAAAGAATTTTCTAGATTAAAATACCTAAGCTATAATGATTTTTACCCATGTACAACATAATCAGTTCAGTGAACCAAGGTCAGGAAAATTGCATTTCTCACATCCCCAAACTAAGTCATCCTGACAAGCATGAATGAACACTACTGGCTGCAAGCTCTCCATTACAACAGGTACCTCTAAGAGTCTGAATTATCCTAAGTCAGGAGCTGGAGTCTACTTGCCACCTTCTCAAGACTTTAACTGAGTATATCCTTAGTTTTAGATGCTATTAGTCATTATGCAAAATCCTAAGAGTTAGACATAGACAACTTCCCCTCTATTTCTGAGAGAGAGAGAAAGAGAGAGAGAGAGAGAGACAGAGACAGAGAGAGAATGAAAGATGAAACTAATGAGCTCAACATGGATCTTCAGCAAAATTCTAGAACATATTAACAGAATTTCAGGATCCCCTAGAAAAAGAAACAGAAAGCATAGAAACCAGTGCCTATCATCAAGAATAACATAGTGAATTTTTCCAGCCATGCCAGCCAGACTTCATTTTACATTTTGACAGGTTATTAGATAAAGAGACACGGTTTAACGGGCCTTCAGCAAAGAATTTGCAAAAGTCTCACAAGATATACTTGCAAGCTATATATGGAAAGATGGGCTCAATGGCAGCACTAAAATAGAATTGAAAATGAGTGAATGACTGTACCTAAATGGATTAATATCTTTGTGATATGTCTTCTGGTATATTGTCCTTGGATCACGCAAATTCAACGGATATATTAATGACATGGTTAAAAAGATAAAAGAAATGCAAGTCAGTTGTGAAGATTCCTTGTAAATTAGAAGACAACGAAATGAAATGGGTGGCAGATTCAAGATTCAAAGTCGTCTCCTAGGAAAGGAATATAATCAGACAAAATTTGGATAAGTATGAATTCAAGCACTAGATCCACCCAAAACAACTGCATGGTGATATAGCAGGAAGTGCTGAAGTTAATGACAATATAAAAATGGACATACAAACTTTATTTGGCAATTAATGGAAAATGAGTTTGCAATATGATTAAGTCATCAAAATAGCTGAAGAAAACATGACTTTGGGCTTCAGGAACAGCATTTGCATTTTCAGAATGATAACTGTGGGGCTCATCTGGGGATCTAGGAGTCCCACTGTAATAGAGACTGGATATTCCTGCACCTCTGAATCTGTAGCATCTCCTAAAGAAAACTCCTATACATCTGTGGCTCCATTGACCCCATACCCTGCTGCTGGTTGTCTCTTCCTTCACTTGCAGTGTAGACATCTTGGGAAGTCATCTTGGACCTCAAGACTAATTAAGTATGCTTTCTCTATGCTTGTCTACAGTTAAGAGCCATCGGATCACTTATAAGAGTAGTATTACACTGTTTTCAGTAGTCTGTTTACAACACTATTCTGTGAACAGCTTGGTCTATTCACCATTACATCCACAGGTTTACCTATGTCTCTTACTCAGGAGATGGTCTACTAATACTTATTGAACCAATGAGTGAGGTAATTTAGATAATAAACAGCACAACAAAGACACCAAAAACATACCACACGGTAAGTAGTTGAAGATGCTTACCCTGGAAAAGAAAAACTCATGAGGGGAACAGGAAGGCAT
Organism: Dolichotis patagonum; assembly: GCA_004027295.1. Taxonomy (NCBI): domain Eukaryota; kingdom Metazoa; phylum Chordata; class Mammalia; order Rodentia; family Caviidae; genus Dolichotis; species Dolichotis patagonum. The sequence goes on from PVJX010004544.1 coordinate 28,430, forward strand.
TCTTGAATTATATAAAAGTCTTAAAAGGATTCAACTTACTCTATATGGCATCAAGGGTAGAAGCTTGAAGCATAGATGTTTTAACATGGTTCAAGAGATGACTACTTACTGGCACTTTCAGTAATAAAATGAGTTCCTGTGAGAATTAAGTCCCCATACTAGGGATACACTGTTTAGGCTGATGGGTTTCATGGACTAAATGGCACAGGATAAGAAGTTGGACTAACTGCTAAGTTCTCTAAGTGTATTAGTCAGCTTTTCATTGCTGTGGCCTAGTTACTGAGAAAAACAACTTAAAGGAAGAGAAGTATATTGGGTTCATTTTTTCAGAGACTTCAGTCCATGGCTGGCAAATTCCAGACAGAAAAATCAAAGGTGAAGAGCCTGGTGGAAAAAGAATGCTTGTCTCATGGGAACCAGGAAATAGAGAAAGAGAAAAAGCCTGGGAAAAGATGCACCCCTCAAAGGCAACCCCCTAGTGACTTACTTGCTCCAAGTAGACCCCATCTCCCATCTCCAAATAGTCCATTCAGTTTTAAACTCATCAAAGTGTTACTTCACTGATGAGGTTAATACCCTCACAAGCCAATCACCTGTCTAAGCATCTCTTAATACCATCAAGTTAGTGATCAAGCAGAAATATACTCATCTATAACTCCCATTCTTTTTCTCTCTGGAATGGTACGGATATATTTCTTGTCCAAGAGAAACAGCATGCATGGAAATATTAGCAGGATGGAAATGTCAATCATCCTTTGACTTGATTTCATCTATTCTAGGAAACTAGGTAATTTTCTATGAGTAGCATCAAATTTCTTGGCTTTTTTTCCATACAATGAAAGACAAGGTTGACTAAAATGATTCTGAAATTTTTGAATATGTAATCCATTTTATGCTATTCAATGCCTTTAAACTACTTAGCCAAGCAGAATACACTGTTTTTCAGAGAATATCCATTGCATTACATGCATTAGACTAGGTCTCTCAGTGGCCAAATCCACTGAATTAGAACATCCAATAACTCAGTGTCAAGATGGCTAGATTAATACCTAGAAGCTGAGTTACATTTTTAAGTTTTCCACACATTAGATTGGGTGGACTACAATGGCCTTGATTGTTGTTGAAGGGAGTCTTGCTGTCTAAGTTTCCAGAGCTACTAGCACAAATGAGGAGCATTAAAGCTCCATTTTCTTTCTGGACAGAGGCTCAGCCTAATCAGGACTCAAAAACACTGAAAATCTTTGTCCTGACATTGCAAAGTACAATCCAATGGGCATCTTAACATGGCACTTAGGGAAAATTCTGATGTCAATTATACTAGCATCAAATCTTCTGATGTCACATTAACATAGCCCTTCTCTCCCACAAATCTAGTTCCTTTTTTATCAAGCTGAAAACACAATGACCTTCTTAGTAACTTGTCGATATCTATAGTCTTTATTCAACTTACATTTTGACCTGGACTGAATTTTCTTTACTTGTGTTTTAAGAAACACATGAATTGTTTGAGGAAGCATCTTTTTAAAGCAATGGGCCACTTTCATCACGGACATTTACATTATTAAGAAAAGAACACATCAGAAAATGTATTAGTATCTTCTTCATCCACGCCTAAGTAAAGGCTATGTTGAGTCCAACCAGGTAAAAATATGGTAATGTATAGGCTCTAAAGTTGTTTTTGATAAACTAGGAATAAAGAACATAATTTCTTTGTTCTTTTAGTTTTCATTGTCCTATGAATTCCATGATTAATATCTAGTCTCATCTCAATAGTTTTATCTTAAATACCTTATCAATTATGAAGCACTATTAAATATCAAATATATAATAACTCATTTAATTTATAACCCTATAAATAAGCTAATATAATCATCCCCATTTGACAGATGAGAAAGCTGAAGCAAAGAGAATGCTGTGCTATATCTATCAGAGCACCACAGTAGGACCAAATAACTCACATCTTAGCTTCTATTGGCTAATAAGAATCGTGACAGAATCCTACACGAATAAATGCCATCAGCTAAAGATCTTCCTTGCAATGAACACACTCTTACTTAGGAGCCCATATTCAAGGACCGATTATTGGTAGAAGGTACAAATGACAGGCTCAGTCCTCTTGCTTTAACTTTAAGAGGACATTGATAGGACATCTTATCTGAAGAGGTCTCCATGGATCATCTGAGGCCTCTGTAATGATACTATGTCACAAATGAACCATACCCTATGTAGTTTCTGTCATTCCCCAGCAGGGTCATTCTCAAGAACATAATTAATTAATATCTGGCAGCAGAATCCATTTTTCAAATAATCCAACCCATGGAAAGTTTCTTGTATAAAGCTACCTGACTATTCAGTGGCAAACCCCAGAGATTCTGCTCAGTCTATGTTCTTAGGCACGGTGCCAATGTGCTTCTCGATGAGTAGGCTTCATTATATGTCTGCACCTCAGTTAAAATCTTGGAATAGTAGTTCCCAAATTAAGGAGTCACTAAGGTTCTTGATATCTTAGGCATACACTACCAAGGTAGCCTGTTCAAATAAGTTTAGGAAATCCCACATATTTTACTGAATTTTGGAAAGCCTTCGTGCATGTTAGTATTTTGATAACATTGTCACATTCCACAATTTGTTTTAAAAAAAAAGTCTGCTTACCCAAAATTTTCTGACCCTTTCCAACTATAGCACTCTCTAATGTGAAATACTTATTAGCACCATTTGTTAGTCTAAACCAGTTTGGAAGACACTGGCCTGAAGGGACTATTGTTCTTCTTCCTATGAATTTCTGCTTTGCCTTTTAAAAATTCTTCTGACATTGACTTTCTCTGCGAAGCTATCTTGAACAAGCTCAGAGGTCTCTAACATTCTATCCATTTCATGCAGAGCTTTGCATCTTCTGCCATAATGAAATAGTTATCTTTGTTTTATGAGCCCAAATGTCATAACTTTATGCATAAGAGTATACATAAATGTCTGCAGAGGTTACAAATATGTTATCCTTGTGTGCACAGCCATTCAGCAGGGGGATTTTAGGCTCAGCTCCTAAATTCAACTGGGACATTGTGGGGATTTAAGAACTCACTGTGATTGTACTGTGCTTTTTTTTATCAAAATGTAAGAGTGGGTTCATATTTGTGGACATACAAGGTGCTTTTCAACACAAATATTCTAGGATTCTAGAACTTCTAGTTTTATATACAACATAGTACAGTATACGGCAGCTACCAGAATCACATATACATTCAAAAAGAAAACCAGATTCAATAACTTCTTTATTCATTTATTGTCTGTATTCTGTATGTACTGGAATACTCAGTTTGCTTTTAAAATACCAGGTTTCTCGTTAATGTCAGGATAATATTAATGTCACAGAGAGTTGCTATGAGGATTAAAGATAATATATGTAAATTTTAGTATTTCCAGGCATGAGAATTCTCAACTAATATTTGTCATTTTTTTGTAGTTGATTGTGGTGATGGGGGAAGATGTTTCATAATATCTGTGTGTACACTGTATTTTTCCTAAATTTCAAATGTGTGGATTGAGAGCACTTGCCTAAAACAACTGAAAAGAGCACAAGGTCACATAACAAATTAATAAGCGTGCTTGGTGTTATACCGATGTTGAAGAACAATGCTAAGAGAAGAAATGAAGTGATTCTGCCATTGCTTGTCTACCATCCACACTCAAAAGCAACTTGGACAGGGTTAAGTGAACCAAATAATTACAATTATACTATAGTTAAAATATCATGTGTAGGACCAAACAGAGACCATATATGAGTTAGGATCAAGAAGAAAAAAAAAGCCAAATACCAAAAGGACTTAAAAAGAAAAATCACTGTTTACACATTTCCAGGGCAGACCATAAAGGACAAATGAACATAAATTACTTTTGGCTAAATGAAATTGACTAAATGGAAAAATATTTTAACTCTAAGATTGGTCGATACTCGCATACTTTAGGGAAGGGTGCACTCTGAACCGCACTTGGAGAACGACAGATGAAGGGCTAAAGCACAGCCCTTTGGCTGGTTTATCTGAAGACAGAGGAAAGAGTGCCAAGTTATCCTTTACAGTGCCCAAGCTTTGAGGATGATCCAACTTAACACGCTAAATGCCGCCGTTCCCCACCTAGAGCTGCTGATAAGGAGATTTCTCCAGGGATCCCTGGGCCAATTTTCCCCTTTACATACCCACAGCATAAGTCAGCCAGGGGTGAGCATCTTCAAAGCTCAATAACAACGACTCTCTAATTAGACAGCCTCCTAAGCAGAGCATCAACAGAGCAGCAGAGACCGACGCTAGTAAATTAAATTTTTAAAACCCTGCTACAATCACTCCCATGACACATCCCCTTCCTTAAACTCAACTCTCAGTTATTTCTTATTGGTTATAATTACTTTAGTAATAAGATTTGTTTCCTTGTTGTTATATATATTACTGTGCAGAGTAACAAAAAATAATAGGCAAAAAGAGTTACACTTGTTATTTATTTCCTTGGCCATTATTGGGCCAGGGAGAAGGGCGGGGAACAGAGAGAAGCTGTAAATAGAGAAGGAAGTGTTTCCTGTGGAGTGAAGATGTATGAGAGCGTATTTGCAAGAAGTAAGCAGGGCAATGAAGGAATAAGCCTAATAATTCAAAAGGGTTAGGTGGCACTGAAAGATAAATAACTAAGGAAAAGCCAACCTAGAAGTCAGGGCAAGGAAGATGTCTACACATTACCAAAGTTTATGTGCTGTTATTGGCTTTTCTGCTACAAGTGCTAGCTGCTAGGCAGAAAGACCCAAAACTAGAAAGTGTAAGGCTCTCAGGCAGTTCCCACGTCAGGACCACGAGGTGCAATTCCTTTTGGTTCCTGAGGTGGTGCACTCTCCAGTCATCTGGGCTTCTACCCTAGCAGAAGCTTGGGTGAATCTGAGAGCCAGTCTCCAGGCTGGGAAGACAGATTTACATGGACTACAGCTATAACCCATTACCAGCGCCCTGGAAGATCCTGCAGGTGCTTTGGTGGAGAGGATTGGCTTCTGAAGGCCAAGGGCCTGGATTTTAGTACATTTCAGTGGCCAACTACTGTAAATTTATTTAAAGTGTAGGCATGAAGAGGAAAAAAGGTATTAGCTGAACTTCCCAGACTAAGCTTTTTCTATTTCTGTATTTTTGGTACAATTTATTCAGTTCTACTGCTACTCTAGGGTTCGTTTGTTTGTTTGTTTGTTTTGTCATTGGGATGTATTTGCAACACATAATGTTTAAAGTTCTTGTGGGCAGCTAGTACATGTACATAACACATTTTACTTCCTTTTTTCATCCCCTATTCCTCCTTCCCTTTCTCTTCCCTTCCATCCATCTCTTGACCCTCTTCTCTTTTTCGTGCATGTCTGCAGGACACGATGTCTACATTCCTTGTGGGAGTTGGGAATATGTGCACAACACATCCCAATGTCTTTTTCCATCCCCTTTCTCACCTTTGAACCCATCCTCCTTTCTGCAGAAGTTTTATCCCATTGCAACGGCCTGTCCTGGATCTGTACAGGAAACTGAGAGGTGTGAAGCAAAAAAAGATCATCAAACTGGCTTGGCCTGGCTATTGAGAATATCATTGATGGTCTACCTCTGAAATTCAGGGATCTGAACACAACTGAAGGAATCCTTACACTGCACAGTTTCAAAGTGCTATGTTATTTGATAATGATACTAATCAAGTATAGTATGGTGGTTAGAACTTATGGCCTCCTCACAAAGGTAAATAAATGGCAGTAGATAGGTTAAGTAACCTGCCCAAAGCCACACAGCTGGAAAGAAACCAATTTTGACATAAAAACCAGGATCTTCTAATCACCTGGTCACAGTCCTTTGTGCTACACCACCATCATAACCATCACTGACGAACAGAAAGCAAGAGCCAGGAAAACGAAAGAGAAGTACAAATTGTTCCCCTTGAGAAAGGCAATGAGATCTTATTACAGCCCTGATAACAAAGGGAAAGGCTTTCTCTCTGTCACAAGAACAGAGCACCCCCGAGATTAAGTGACAATGAAAAAGACATCCTCGGTTCTGGCAGGGGTTGTCAGGACTGTGTTTCCCATTTCCAGTTGCAGAGTTTTATGTATTTTTAGAGAGCCATGTAACATACATCATGAAATGCATGCTAGATGTGATGAGAACTGAGAAATAGCAAATCTATATTGCACCCAAGGGTTTGCTTTATAAAGACTTCTAAGTTTATGTTGAAAGAAAGTGTTAGGCATGGGAACACTAAGAAGAGAGACGTCTAAGAAAAAAGTGGAAAGATGAATAAATTTGCATATTTGTTCCCCCACCCCCGCATACCTGCCCCCATTTCTTCCTCTTCTAGCAGGGTGGGAGGAGAGGAAAGAGAAGGAGGAATACTGAAATGCAGTCAGACCTCAGAAGTTGCCCAGCCAATGAAGAAGCAAAGCATTTAACAAAACAAACGCATTTCTCCAAGAGCCTCAGCCCCAACTTGATCGATGATTCTGCAACACTGAATCATTTTTAATTTAATGCTTCTGGGAAGTGAGGGGGGAACCGATCAACCACGGCACAGTTGGCAAGAGCTGGGTATTAGCATTTGGCAGCATTTATTATTGCTGTTTATGATGGCATAAATTAGGTTTATACTGATATAATTAATAACCCTAAATTTGGGAATAATAAATAGTAATATTTATTAGGAACTGCAATATCTGAGGAAGGAAAAGGGAGTCCTCCAGCTCCAGACTCGTCTCTGCATGCAGGCAGTGATGGGAATGGGGGCCTGAGGGGCAAAGCCTGGGGAATACTCCCCCAGAATCCAGCCCCAGCTCCATGCTTCATGTAGCACTATGTTAATGACTTAGCAGCAGGACCTTGAGAGTTCCCAGAGCAAAAAATTTCCATTTGGATCTCCATGAACAAGTTCATCAGCAAGATTGAATGAGTTGCATTTTCTTCCAGAACCAGAGGACCCTCAACTGTCTCAGCACCCACACTTTCCTGTCATTTCCATGCAGAGATCTGGACATTGCATCAAACGCCATGTTCTCTCTCTTTCCACCTGTCAGAGGAGTAGCACATATATCCTGAAAATTTCCTCAGCACCATTACTGGAAAATTACCGACATATATTACAAAGAAAGAAAAGCAGGAAAGTCATGCCTGCATCTTTTTCCTTTAATTTAAATATATCTCTGCTTTTCATTTTATAAAGTTGTAAACAAAAGATATGAGATTGAAATGTTCCTATAAATGGTCATTTTTTGTCTAGGAAAATATCTTAGCTTCAAAACTGACTGCTATTTCCATCCCCATTCATTTTCCACAGAGGGCGAGAATTAGATGGAGAAAATTATAGTCCCTCCAACTAGATCAGAATAACAATTTTTCCCACTTTTAAATACAAAGAAAGTAAAGCAAAATGAAAGAGATTGCATAATCTTTGCCCACGTCCCTTTGGAGCCCATTCGCAGAGATAAACAAACAGGGTAGCATCAGAGTTCAGAATGACATTTTCATCAAACATTCAACCTTTCTCTACATGTCCAAAATACCTTATTCTTTTTCTTAAAAACAATTAAAAATTTCCATGTAATGATAATTCTGCTCTGTGCCAAACAGCGCAAACAACAAAAGCAATCTAAATAAAAAGTACATGATTGTACATTTCAATACTTCCTGCTTCCAGGAAGGGCAGTTGAGTCTTCCATGGAAGAAGCAGTTGACAGGGACAGGCTCAGCCCTCCCAGCTCAGAGACTGCCATCTGTGTGTGGAAGATCTTCCTCAGGGGGAGGCCATAGTGGCAGCTTTGAATTGTCCTGGATTCCTCTGCAAGAAGACATTTGTAACAGAACCTTGAAAAGGGGGGACAATTCTCGTGTCACGTCCCCAGCATCATCAGCATCATTTCTACAGAAAATATGTATTCAACCTCGTGTCTCTCCAGAGGCCACAGAGCATGTAAAACATTCTCCTGCTGGCTCTTCAGATGGTAAGTAAGCCTTCTTGCTGAGTTACAGAAATAGGAAAAAGAAATAGACATGGAGATAGAGACCTACAAATAGAGAAGACAACAACAGAGAGCCACCTTCTATGAGGCCATAGGACAGCCTCTCTGGCCTGCTTCTTCCTGCCCCACCACTCCCTCCTGCACACAGTCCTGGTTCTGTCTTTGGGTTTTGATGGGGTGAGGGGACTGCATAACTCATACCCACAGGCACAGGGAAGCAGGCATACAGAAGCCAAACATGGACCAGCAAATTGAAGGGATCACTCCCCACGTAAGTCTTCCCTGCTTCAAAGTATCTGCAGAACTCCAGTTTATTAAGCCTGTTGGACTCTACCCAGGTACAAAACCAGGGTCTCTGATGCATTTGCCATAGTTCTTTCAATAATATAAATGATGACTGAAAGGAAGAGGAATAAATAGAGAATGTTAAGTAATTATAATATGCACAGGTGCAATACAGATTGTACCTCTAGTGGGTAGGATATAAATTTTCTCCGCAAGTTGAACATATAGTAAAATATTATTGAAAGTGTATCAATAAATTTGTTCATACTAATATTTTTTAAAATTATGAATAAATAATTCAATGAAGCAAATGAATGGATGGATGAATATACTCTATATTCATTTCTAATAGAAGTTCTCATAAAGCCTTTGAGAGTCTTCCTCTAACTTGCAAGGACCTTAACTGAGAACCACATTTTAACAGACTTCAAAAAAGACCAGATGTACCCAGAGCTGGACTTGGCAAACAGGTACTGAGTACTTTCCAATTCCCATATTCTATGATAAAGCTCTCCGAGGATGTCCCCAAGAAGAGGCACATTGGGTTTAATTTCTGACTCTAAAACTTGTAAGATATGTGACAGACTTTGAGCATGTCATTCATCTTTCCTTAGTTTTAGTTTTGTTTTGTTTCTTACTGCAACGTGGAAGCAAAATATATACCTTTTCCCATAGTTGTAACAATCAGAATTTATAAGTATAAAAATGTTAAATCATGATTATCCTATCAGAATAACAAAAAAGTAAAAAGGACGGTGCTATGCAGTGGTAACAAGGGCACAGGGAGGGAGCCAGCACTGTCACCCACTGGTTAGAGGAATAAAACTCTATAAATTTTCCAAAGAGGAAAATCTGGCAATAGCATGTATCAAACACAATCTATGGTGTCTTTAATTTACTGGGAGAATACACCAAGAATATAGCTGGGTCCAATGGGATTTGTATATTTAGAATTTGGGGCAAGTCGCTGTAGTATTTTCCATGGAGATCATATCAGTTTACACGTACAACAATGATGTAAGAGGTTCCTTTCTCCTCACAACCTCTTCAGCATTTTTTAGATATACATATACTCGTGTTTATAGCAGTATAACTCAGAACAGCTAAATCTTGGAAGCAGCCTATAGGCCCATCAGCACACGAATGGATAAATAAAATGTAGCATAGATACACAATGGAATATTATTCAGCCATAAAGGAAGATAAATTTGAGTCATTTGTAGGAAGGCAGATGTACCTTGAGACCATAATTCTCAGTGATACAAATTAGACACAGAGATTAAATATCACATGGCTTCTCTTGTATGAGAAATCCAAAATATCAATAATTAAAGAGCAAAACAAAGCAGAGATGAGAGGAAATAGGGAGGTAGATTTTGTGAAGATGGGAAGGGGATGTGGAAATGAAGGGATGTGGAAGGGTAGGACAGAGGATGTAAAAATGATTAAGATGTGATAGGTGCATGGACCAATTCTCCAAGATGAATGTAATTATCATGTATCATAACCATAAACTAATAAAAATATTTCTCTTTCAAAAGAACACAGAAATGTGCAAAAACCAATAAATATTATACCGAGATTTATATAATATATGTGATTGAAATGACTATACTTGGAAATTTGTCTCAAGGAAAGGACCAGAGAACTTCACTAAGAATATAGCAATAATGTTCATCTGCTTGGAAATTTGTCTCAAGGAAAGGACCAGAGAACTTCACTAAGAATATAGCAATAATGTTCATCTGCTTATTGTTTATACTGAAGAATTATTTAAATTAATTATAGCACATCAGTACCATTACATTTCAATATTAAAGATTTATGATATCGTTTACATTCTTTGCCATAGGAAGATGTTAGATGTTTTTAAAAATTACACCAAAAAAGATTATCTTTTCAAAAATTCTGATAGATGTGGATATATAGCCACATCCAAAAAAAAAAAAAATAGCTGATTGTCCTGAAGCTCTCAATTTACAGACAAATGGTTAAAAATTTTCTCTCCAAATTGCTAAAAATGTTTTTCTCTGAAACTCAAGATGATGTCCAGATTAGCAAAATTCTTGAAGCATTATATAATGATAATAGATTATAATGTGAAGGGCCTCTTGGAATTATGTGATGCAGTAGTCCTAAATTAGTATGATTTAAATTTCTTCTTTAAGCTTTTTCTAAAAGTGTACAGGCTGAATTTTGTACCTTAAGAATATAAAATGTTTTCATTTGAAAAAATAAAACTGCTTTGTTATTTAAAAAAACTCACCATGATATATGTATTGGACGTTCAATAAAGAGACACCTTGTGCTTATTTTCACCTGTTGTCAAAGTCAGCAAATCACAGTGCTCAGAATCCCTGTCCAGTTGGCTTCTCAGGAAGTTCTGCCAATAAGAGGCATTACAGAAAGACAGAAAGGCTGGAGGAGGGAGAAAAGGCCACTCTATTTCCATGTTCATTAACATGACTGTTAACAGGAGGACAGCTCACAGGAGAGACCAGAGGATCCCCTGGCCCTCTGATTACAGATCACTGTAGACTCCTTCATTCTCCAGGCAGTGCCTCTCATCGACAGAAGCGCAAGACAGGTCAGTCCCCTTCTCAGAGTTCCAAGCACCCACCTCATAGATGCCTCCATGACCTAGGTCCTCGGAGCCCCATCTCTTCTGTTCACTTCCTGCCTCCTTAGAGGTGGAAGCCGCTTCTTCAATGCCTCATTTCTTGAGCATGCCCCTTCTCCACTATCAGATTTGTCCCATCCGTGACAGTTAACTCTCCTGAGTTTGTTAATGTTCATCTTTCAAAACACCTGGTATCCTGAATATATTGTTTCTTATCATCAGAAAATGATAAAGATTTTTAAGCTTTTTAATGCACCAATTTTACTGAGCTCAACTCTTAGACATGTTAGACATTGCCCTAATTACTCAGTGTTCCCTTAGGAAGTTCACTTACTATGACTTCTCTCCTTCACCAATCACGGGCATTGGTACTTTCTTCAAATCTTAATAGTGTAGCTGAAACAAAACTAGAAGGTTCATTAACAATTAACAGAAAATCATATGATAGAAGATAACTTCTCCAAGAAAATTTAAGCCTGATGTTCAGTACAGCTGTACTTATTCTCAAGTGCCCAATTAAGAGACTGTCTTCTTTGGTCTCTTCTACCTGACACCAGCCATCTATTGCTGTAGCCCATGTGAAGCCTCTGGTTAGAACAGACTCTTCCTAATTTAAAACTTACAAGAATCTTCTTTTTCCCTTAAGGGCCCATTTATCAGCATCTTTTCCTGATCCCTGATTTTCCCTGTTGAAAATGGTTGACAATAGGAATAACCAACCTGCTGGATGACTAGATACTGCTCCCTATTCACGGGAGTCCGTCTGGCCATCACCACCATCACCACCAGGTATCATAGTGCAAAGTGCAAATAGCAAATAGGTTCAGTGCCATGATCAAGCATCACATTTCCTGGGCTTCTTGTTCTATTCTATGTGAGCAAAAAGGAAGCCTATGCAAAAACTGAGGTTGAATTTATCACCAGTCTGTTGTTTGGCTGCTTCATTTCTTATACTTGTTTGAATGAAAAAAAAAATTACATACATATTAATCAATCCTCTGCCTATTTAAATGCAACTAATCTATGAAATTTCAAAATTTGAGACATCCTACTGTATTTTATTATATTATAGTGACTACATACATTAAGTACTAGAGTTCACTTAGGAAGGCAGAGATCTGACCCAGCCCAAAGGTAAAGGGAGCTCAATGGGATGACCTAAGTCCTCTATGATTCTGAAGACCTGGGTGAAAATACTAATCATGGTCAGTGGAAGGTGAGCTCAATGACAATAAATATTCAAGGTCAGCTGGATAGTGTGTCCAGCCAAAAGCTGGCAGAAACGGAGAGGATATATTCTCTAATGGATAAAACTGGCAGGACAAGGTAGAGTGTCAAGGCCACAGCCGAGCTAGGAATTCAAATTTCATGAAGGAGAACCCAGGATGAACTACCTAAATAATTTTCATCCAATATGGCAGAAAACTGGGGACAAGTATGCCTTGGCTCATCCTGAACTTCCTGAATATAAAGGTCTGGGTCAACAAGACTAATTTCAGAGTCTATCTGCTGATGGGGCCAAAAGGCTATTTGCATATTTATCTATGGTAGGGAAAAGTTGATAGACTAAAATGAGCAAGCGTTCTGGAATTAGACAGACTGGGTATAAATGCCAGCTCAGTCACAAGCTAACAGTGGGCACAGCTGTGCATGTGTGCATACTAGTACCTGCATGCATGTTTTAATTATCTAGACAATTTCTCATGCCACTTCTGCCTTGAGCTAATGATGCCATCTTAAATATTTGCCTTCTCCCCTCTAGAATATTTGAAGGCTATTTTGATCAAATTTCTTTAAATCTCTACAGCAAAGAAATATAGAAGAGACACAGGTTCTAGTCCTAGTTCTGGAATAGCAACTATTTAAACTGCACCCAGAAACTAATCCCTGTGTGCTCAAGTTTTCTTATTAGAAATTGCACAGAAGAAAAGCTATATTTGTTAGGTCATAGTGACAATTAAATAAGACTATATATGTAAAAGAAATAGGTTATTTCTCAGCCCATAAAAGTTGCTGAATAATTTTTAAAGATAAAGCCTATAGACTTTCTTTTTATAGTAATGTAAAACCTTCACAACCCACAGCAGAGTAAAAGATGATTGGCATTAACTTTAAATGGTCCCGGATTGTTAAGTTTGTCAAGATTTTCTTATCTCATTTTTATAGTTTGATTTGTTCCCTCTAGTGAATTCAGCTATTACTTCTTAATACCTTGATGTGTTTACTTAGAGTAAGTCCTTTGTTCTTTACTGTTGTTTTTGTCTGTTCATGCTGGCCTTCAAAGGAGATAATCAAGTTTGCAGAGTTGTATATACACTAAGAATCAATAAGTTCTGATTCTCCTGTGGAGAAAATGTTAGGCTGTGTGTTGACTTTATAAAAATTATGTTGTCACTACCACCTAATAACCAAAGAGTTGCAAATGGGAATTATGTCTGACTTGTTCCTCTCCTCTTCTTGTCTCCATTTACACTTGATGTCTACATTATAAGCTCCTCAGACATCACCTGGCTTCCCTTCACTTCCCACTCTGATTGAGCCAACAGTATCACCTATTTTATAATCAATTTGCTAACTCCTCATTCTATAGCACCCCACCATGGGAAGAATTGTAACTGTCAAAGAGATACTACATTGGTTCTGATTCACTAAGAAATCAGCCCAATTCTATACGAGCTACAGATCAGCAAGTCACAAACTATTTCTTTTGGAATCCAACACAACCATCCATCTTTGTATTTTGTTTTCCTGTTCAGATGTGTGTTGCTAAGAGACCCTGGGCTTGGCCAGAGCCACTATATTTTTTGCTAAAAAATCCTAGCTTTGTCTCCCTGACTGCTGTTATCAAAATCTCCCAGCTATCCTCAGAGGCTCCATCACCATCACCACAAAAAGAAACAACTCTACTTTCACATCTTCTTGCAACCTCCGTGGAGGCCTATGACTATTTGTGATAAAAAAAAAAAAAATACAGTGTAGTAGGTGAAGCGCCAAGTTCAGCTTTAGGTTTTCTAATCTTCATGCAATGAATGTCTCCTTGCTGATCAGAAAGTATACAGGGCAGTTCTGTCACTTTTAAAAAGCCTGTTAGTAATATTATGTCTTGAGGAAATCAGTGAAGTCAAAAACATCAGAAACAACATCCCATTAATAACTTGTAGGCGAGTTACATCAAACTGGGAAAAGATTTCACAGGAGAAAGTTTAGGTCTTTAGGAGGATAATGTCACTTTACCCATGAGGAGGGTGCCATATGAGAAGACTGTCTAAAATAGGTGAGGCTCACAGGGCAACGACTAAAGCATAGTACAACATAAGTCCACCTGGAATGGGCACCCCTAAAATGGAAGGCCAATCACAAAAATATCTCAAGTGGAAGTTAGATAAACTGTGTGAAGTATCTTCTAAGAAAGGTTCAGGAGTTGAGACTTTAAACACTTTTCTTATAAAATGTCACAGACCCATGGCCCTCTCAAGTCTTTTCCAAATAATGTTCTATGACCTGCAAATGTTCCTGTCAGTGGAATAAGGCTATGACTTCCAGGTCCCTTTCAGCCAAAACTGTTTGGACAACCCCAGTGATCTACCAAGTGCTTGAGCTTCGTGATGAAAGCTGCTATATAAATGAAAAAGGTAATTTGAGTCATAATAAATAATAATAATGATGATGGATGCCAGTGTCACTGAGAAGAAGCTGGCCTGCCATTTGGGAGTGCAGAGCAACCAGCTGTGAGCTGGAAATAATGTGTGTCCCAGCCAAAAGGAGCCTCAGTGACTGGGACCACATTAACCTTTAAACCAAAGACCTGGAGCAAGCTCCTGACCTGGAGGTGTGAGCATTTAAAATGGAAGAAACTTTAGCACTTAATCCCTGAGCTTTAAAATTGTCTTGGGCTTAGGGGACCTTTTCCCAGAAAGGTCAACAGGGAGCACACTGTCTTTCTCTTCCAACAGAGGAGAAAACTGAGAAGGTCAGGGGAAGAGCCAGATTTCTCAGTTAGAGTTACACCTCCAAGTGCAGCCCTCTGTCCACTCTCAGATATACTCCAGGCAATTGAGTGGAAAGATGGGCTTCAGTAAAGAGCCAACTTGGATGAGAAAATGTCGAAATGGGAGCATGCCCCTTGAGGTGCTTTGCTTAGTTGTTTTCTATCCATTCAGATGGAGAAAGCTCGCTCTAGTAGAATCTTTGGCTACTTAAAGAGAGAGAGGCCGCTGGCTGATATCCCAGATCTGCTCCCCAGAGTTAAAGAGCACACAGCAGGACTCAGAAGAGTTCTGTGCAATCAGGGGAGATACTGCTGTGGGGTCCTGTGCAGCCTGAGATCACAAAATTCTACCTGCTACCAGAGGCCTTTAGATGTTCTATAGTGACAAATTTGGCTTCTCCTCACACTTGTTCGAAGATTAGTCACCAAGGAGAGGTTATGCTCTCTTTCCCATGACCCCACATTCAATTTCGATCAAAAATAATGACATAAAATAAATTAAATTAAAATATACAGGACTCGCTAAGCTGGAAGAACCTGAAGGACCTGACCTGTTAGGATCAGAGGAAAACCTTGCTTATCTTTTGCTCTTACTTTTTTTTAATATTATAATTTTACTTCTGTAGTCTGCAGCTTTGTATTTGGCATAATTTAACATATTATATCATTTAGAATTTATGCTCTTTTTATATTTTATCATCTTTATGGTTTTAACCTTTCTTATCTAATTTTACTTTGTGCTTATCCTCTGAAACGAGTCTATTCTGAATTGTTAAACATTTAATTTCTTTTTTAATTAAAGAAATTAACTATTTCATCTTTCTTAAGCCATTCTCATGTCATTTCATCATTTTGAAATTTTGGGTTTCTTTTTAGCACTTCTAAATTGTTCTCATTTTCTCTCCTCTGTCTCATCATTTTAATGATGCTCTCTTTCCTCAACCTTCTAAACTTGTGATTGTGCTTATTTATTACTAATGTTTTAAATTATAGAGTTTGTGATTTGTAGCTTTTGAAATTAGTTTTCAATGCATATTTTTTGTGTACCTTATGTTCTGTTTTTACATGGTTACAATGTCCATTTTTACAGTATAAAGAACCATCTATCACCACAGGCAGGGCCTGGACTTTCTGGCTGCTGGTCTGAGACAGCATTGGTGCACGTTAATCCTGCCATCTCCATTCACTGGTCATGTGACCTTGGGGCCCTCATTTGAGCCTTACCTCCCACACTCTGAGAATGCTGATCCTTTCCAACAGAACCCATAGAACAAAGCAATCACCTTCCCCATCATGCATTTCAAAAGTATGCAGAGTCTTAAAAAAGAGAAGAAAGACTCCAACCTTTTCTTCAATCAATATTCTTTTAGCTAGAGTGACACCTTGCTTTTTGGTGTTTCCAGAATCTAGTAAAATACAATTGACCATAAAGATTTCTCAGCAGTACACCTTAAAAAGTAAATATGAAATTATTGGCTTTACCTGTGGAAAAAAATCATAGTTTGAGCCCTAAATTTGCCACTAACCCATCATGTGACTTGGGCAGTCATTTGCTTATCCTGGACATCAATTCTCCCCTTCTGAAAAAAGTGTTAGACTAGCTCCTATCCTCTGGCACTAATTGCCAGAATAGATATATCTCTCAATTCAAAGAAACCAAAAAACCAACATAACTATGTATGGAGAATACATTGTCACTTCTCCTAAAGATGAAAAAATATTTGCACCAAATATCAAAAAAAAAAATTCTTGCACACTGCAAGACCTCTCTAACCATACCTCATGGGTGAAAGAAGAGTGCAATGCTATGAAACATAAATGCTGGTGGTATCCAGCCCACTATATGACATACTTGCCATTGATGACTCCATCTGGATTTAGCATAGGGATGATCTTGAAAATGAAGGTTTCCCTCAAGAGCTGTGCCACAGGGTCATTGCTGATAAGGAACTCCAAGGTGCCCTTCATCACCCAACTGGCATTGCTCTCTCCAGGGTGAGCTCGGGCGGTAATCACCTGATATGGACGATGTCCTGCAGAAATGGAGACAAAGAAGATGAAGCCTAAATACGATTTCCATTTCCATCAAAATAGTCTCCAAGAGCCAGAATTATGCCTGATAGGCATGAAGTTCTAAATAGGTTGATTGTTGCTAATACCTATCTGATTTGCATTTATCCATTTTCTATCTGCCTTCATTGTCTACAAGACTCAAGAGAGTATAAAATTAAAGCTCAAAGCTTCTCTCAAAAGTACAAGTACTTAGTGTCATTTTAAAAAGACAAAAAGTTGATTTTAAACCAATTAACTTTCCAGCATGATGTTGGATGTCACAGATCTGAGACTGAAGTTTACCCTCCTGAATTACCTGCTGTGAGATTTTAGGCAAATGACTTAATTTCTCTGAAGCTATTTCTATATCTGTAAAATGGGGACAGTAATGATGACCTCCAGCAATTTTTAGAAAAACAACATGATGTAGCTATAAAGTGCTCACTTTCCTTATTTGCCATTCAGTACACGGTAGCTCCCTCAGCTTCACTTATAGTCTGTGGGAAAGATGGTCCCTCTCATTCTTTAGGCAAGTACAGAGGTGATATGTTAGGGGCTTCATGATGATAAGATAGAGAAGTCACTGCTCACCAGATACTTGACAGAAGAGTGAGATACAGTACCTGCAAACTATGCCTCAGAGACATGATATTTCTTCACTTTGTGAAGAGAGCCATCATAGCAAAAGTATTGACCCGAATAGAGCTTAGGGAGCATACACTGATATCTGAAGGATACACTCATCTTCCTGCCTCTGTTGAAATAACATACCTAGAGCATCACAGTATTGAGATGCATTCTGAAACCAGGCCTGGGCTCAGGAATAAAACATGTTTGATTGAGTAATGATGTCTGTCCTTCCTATCCCAGGAAAGAAGCAGGGAGAAGGGCAGCATGATGACAGGAATGCACCATGTCAACAATAACCCTTTGTTCAATTCTGCATTTGGACTGACTCTTTCCTTTTGTATCCTTATTCAGCTCCTCATTGTTCTTAAGCTTGCTCTGACACTTACTAAATATGTGGCTTGATAAATGTTGCAGCCACAAAAACAACTGAAATGTCAGTAAATAATCATTTTCCCATATAGTTCAACTTTTTTAGTTAAATTTGTCTTTTCTATTCTGAATCAATATATTTCTGAGCACACAAACTGCATATCAAACTGTATACAGAGAAAGACAGAGTAAGGAGAGCTAAAGAAGAGATAAGGGTAGATACAAACATTAAATATTTAAATTACTGAATTACATTATCACCAAGACCAAAAGAGAAATTCTGTCTCTTCCATGTTTTTGCTGACAGTCATTAATTCACTGATGTTGAGATTTAAGAGACACAGGTCAATGCATTTCTTTTTTACTATGGTGAGACTGGTTTCCTTCAATTCCTTGTAGATTATCTGTGTACCAGAGATAATATTCAGTTGTGTTTTACTTAAGCAGGTGCCTTGAACATATTCCAGGAATTTCAGGAGGCACTGGATAGAAAAAAGTTGAATAAATTATGGTCCTTGTTCTTTAAGAGGCGATAGCATTTCTCAGAAATGACATATATGCAAGCAAATGAGGACAAGTGAGCTAAGGGAGGGGTACACACAGCACCAAAAATAAACCTGATAGAGAAAGATAAGGACATTTCCAGAGCTGTGGTGGTATTCTGGGCATTGCAGGGTACTTATCATCTTACCTGAGAGAGAAGGTGAAACACATCGTATAAGCAGAAAAAAAGACACATGCAAAAAATACAATGAAAGAAAATCAATGTACTCAAAAAATGATAAGTATGTGTGACTAAAGCAAAGGGTCTGAGATGGCAGAACAGGAATTTACAAAAGTAGGCTGTTGTCAAACTGGTAAGACTTCCCTCCTTACATATTTTATTTAGGGATTTAGATATTTCCTGTAGTTCAGATGTCCTCAGCAGTGGAGCCAGCATCTTACTAGTATCCTGTGATCAACAGTGGAATCCACTTCAAAATCACCAATGACCAATGAAAATGCAAATGTAATTACATTACATTGAGCACAAGCTTCTGGCTGTCTGCCCATTACTCTTTCACTCCTTCAAACTACCAGATCCCTGAACCGGGTGGGGGAATTTGTTCAGATTAGAAAGCTCAGCTTCACTGAACCTCTTGCAAGTAGACATGGCCATGTACAACAGTTGTGACCAATGAGAGGTAAATGGAAAACAAGGTGAGTCTCTCTGTTAAGCTTATTAAAAGAGATAGCCTCACTTTAAAAATACCTACTTGGTTTTAATGTTTGTCCTTTCCCTTTATTTCTGCCTCCTGTCTTGCTCATAGATGTGATATCTTCAGATGAGGGAGCCACTTTAAGAATAGAAGTCTCACTGAGTATGCTAAGCATGGTGACCAGAAAGGTAAAAAGATATGGGATTCTTGACGAATTTCTTAAGCAATTACATAAACTTGTATTGGCTTCTACAATACTTCCAGAGATTTGAATACTGTAAGTTGGTATATTAATAGGCCACTGTAGTCATGCTTCTGTTACATGTTATAAAAATCTAGCATATGAATATAAGATCAAATTTTAAATCATCTCTATGATAACATTATACTGCATGACATGCAGCTGGATGCACTTTCTGGACTGGTGAGGAAAGCATGACATAAAGAGTTGAGAGGGAATGACATTTGTCATGGATGTTCCAGAAAAGAGCAGTTCAGAACCACTGCTTAAAGAAAGGTGAATTGATGAAGGTTTTCATTAGGAAAAAGGCAAATCAACGACTGTGCTATAGAAAAATAATCCTGACATTATTACACATAACATATTTTCCTAATCAGAGACAGTTTGGCACAGTGATTCAAGAATAACTTTTACAGTGACATTTTCAGGGTTCAAACTCCAGCCCCACTATTTGCCACTTCAGATGAATTATGCAAGTTTCAGAAGAAATTAAGAAAGTATTGGATTTTCTTAATATTTCCAAGTTGCTGTAATGGAATAGCACAGACTAGATGGCTTGAATGTATCAGAAACTTATTGTTTATAGTTCTGGAAACTGGGGAGTCCACGGTCAAAGTACTGAGAGATTCGGTGTTTGGTGAGAGCCTTCTTTCTGATTCCCACTTGCCTGTTTCCTAACATGACACGGGTGACAAAGAAGGTCTTTGGGGTCTATTATATGGACACTGATCTCACTCATGACACCTAGTTACTTCTGAAACACTCCATCTCCTCACACCATCACTTTAGAGTTTACATTTCAACATAGAATCTTAGAGGAATATAAATATTCACTCCATAGAAGATTAGGTGTTCTTCATGCAAGATTAATGATTCACTAACTGAAAGTTTGTGGGTATTCATCTTGGGGTAGGACAGATAGACAGCTAACTGAGCAGAAGTGAAATCCATAGAGGTCAACTTTCCCACTGTGTCATTTGCTCACAGCCACTTTCCTCCCAAAGAAAGCTGCTTTGGCATCCAACAAAAGCTTGTTGAGACATAAAGAAGCTTGATGAATTTGTACCCAATCAGTAGCCCATTTTCAGTTCTATAATTCCATGTCACTCTCTTTGTGCTTTTTGAACTATGTACATTTGCAACATACTGGACAATAATAGTAAATGCTTCTGGCCCAGTAAGAAGAAATAAAAAATAGCTTAAGCTCTTGTAAATTTTTGACACCCATTGAACGCTGTTATTGTCTGAGCCACTTGGCTTCTATTGCCTAATATAACCACGACAATGCAGTGGATTAGTCAAGAAGCCAAATACAAGCTCTTACAGAGACACCAACAATGTGTTTCTTTCCTTTGGAGAGTCAGTCTGATATTATGCTGTATTGTAACACACTATAAGACCAGCAAGATGTTTTAGCATCCTGAAGAAACAAATGGGAAAAACGGTGAGTTCTATTGAAGATATAAGCAGCATTTCAGCTCTTTTTAGCTGGTTTTCTTCTTTTTCCCTCTATGACTTAAGACAATTTTGTGGTCATATTGGTGAATTAAACTTCAGTTGTAGTAGCAAATAGCACTTCAGAGAACTTATAACAGGTAACAGCTGAAAATAGTGTGCAACGCACTTATCATGTGGCTTTTCTTTTTGTAACTGACAATTTCAGTCTTAGTAACATACTTCTGCTGAGGTTTGGGCAAATACTTTCAGGCACCTGCATTTAGATTATTTCTCTGTAATTCAAAAAATCCATTTCAAAGACCACCACAAGTGATGAGGGAGTCAAGATTTGATCATGTTCTAAATATTACAATAATATATTGAATATATATCAATGGTAATAACATTTACAAAGATAAATTAAAAAGAAGCAGGTAATTCAATAATGCCTAAGGGATATCAAGGTATGGGCCAGCAAAAATTTGAGAAAAACCTGAAGACATCTGTGATGATATATGTGTGGACCCAATTATATCAACATACATTCATTTATTCCTCCTTTCTTTCAACAATATAGATTGAACTCCTGCTGAATCTCTGCAGGATATTGAAGATACCAAAAGAAATAATTACTTCTTTTCTCCAGGTACTAATAATTGTCTTGTGACAAAGATAGGCACATGGATAATTACCATCCAATGAGATCAGAGACACTTTTCAAGACAGTGGAGTACTCACTGTGGAATTATTTATAATAATGCACACAACTAGAAATGACTTAAATGTGCATCCACAGAAAGCTGGCTAAGGAAGTGATACATAAAACAGAATACAACTCAGCTGTTCAAAATGACACATACATCATTTTCTATTGACACAGGAAGATACATCTGTGACAAGATAGTGAGCACTCAAAGCAATGCACTCGAAGTCTACCTACGTTTTTAAAAGGTGATTGAATTATGGAGGCACTGTAACTTAATATGATGTTAGAAGATGTGACCTGGTGGGAAGAGGCAGGTCGCTGGGGCATGGTCTGGTAGGGTGTATCTCCCTTCTTGATGTGAGCAGGTTTCCTCCCTAGCAGGGTCTTCCCACATCCAGCTTCTGTTCTGGGGCCAGCCAACTATGGACTGAAATTTCTAAAAAGCATGAGCCAAAATAAACCTCTCCTCTCTAACTTGTTGGCTTCAGGTATTGAGTCACAGTAAGGAGAAAGTGACTGAGACAAAGCAGACTGTGATTTCAAGGGATATCAGCTAACATGAATTCCAGAAAACCAGGAAAAATAATATTGTATAAACAACATGACTAAAGATGTGTAGAATGAAGAAAGAAAATAGAAAATAAAATGAGAAACAATCTCCTAAAAGACAAAATAGTAAAACTCTTGGAGTCAAAGGCCTAGGCAAGGACTTGCTGTGTGGAACCCCAATGATACAAGAAGTAACATTAAGAATCAACAAATGGGATCACCTCAAATTAAAATTCTCCTACACAGCAAAGAAAACAACCAACAGGATGAAGAGAAAACCAACGAATGGGGGGAAAATGCTAGCTATTCCTCCTACAAAAGACTAATATCTAGAATGTATAAAACACTCAAAGAATTAGACCCTTCAAAAATAAAAGACCCAAAGAAAAACTGGGCAACTGAGATGAATACACACTTCTCGGAAGTACAAGTGACCATTAATACACAAAAGATTGCTCAACATCATTGGCCATTAGAGAAATACCAATTAATACACTGCTGAAGTCCAGTTTATTCCAGAAAGAACAGCCATCAGGAAATCAAATAATAACAAATGTTGCTGAGGCTGCAGGAAAAGAGGGAAGCCTTCCATATTGTTGGTGGGAACTAGTTTAAGTGCAACCACTATGGGAATCACCATGAAGATTTCTCAAAATACTAAAGCTAGAAATTCCAATTAACCTGGCTATACTCCTTTTAGATATCTTCCCAAAAGAGTTACACACATCAGATTACAGTCATATATGCATCCCCATATTCATAGCAGCACAACTGGTAATATCTAAATCATGGAAATAGCCTATATGCCCATCAACAAATAAATGGATTTTTAAAATGTGGCATTTATGCACAAGGAGTACTAATCTGCCATAAAGAAGGACAAACTTGAATCATCTGTAGGAAAATGAATTCACCTTGAGACCATGATGTTAAGCAAAATAAATCAGATACACAAGCCTAAATATTACATAGTCTCTCTTACATTAAAAAATTCAAAATATACATAAATGGCAAAATAAAAGATAAATAATAGGAAATAGGGAGATAGATGCAATAGATCTTTAGCAAATGGGGAGGGAGCCAAGAGCTATAAGGAGGGGGCAAGAGGAGAGGAAAAGTTATGAAAAGATAATTATTGACTTCTGCCTTCTGGCTGCCGCCATCAGAAGGTTGCTTCCTCTGGACAGCCGGCATGGGCAGAGAGAGCCAGCAGATCACCTCCACTTGTCAGCCACCACCACCAGAAGGCTCCTTTCTGCAGGCAGCCAGCAGGAGCAGGGACACACAGCCAGATAAGCCCTGTGCACCCCACCATGGAGGGGCAGCCAATGTGGGAAGTGCCGGGCGCCCCACAGCCAGCTTGTTGGGAAAATCTAGACAATGTCAAGAAAAAGGAGGTTCCAGCCCACACAGAACAAGTCTGGGAGATATAGTCATGGAAGAAAAAAGAAGTCATACACCTGAAATCTCTGAGAGGATAGCAACTGAAGTAAAGCAACTTTTACTCTTTATCTCTGAGAGGATAGCAACTTCATGAGATTATGACAAATCAGAAATAATGTCTCAGGTATAAAAAGAAATCATAGGGGCCAGGCATATAGCTCAGTGCCATAAGCACCTGCCTGGCAAATGTGAGATCATGAGTTTGATATCTGATACCAAAAAGAAAAAGGAGAATGAAAAAGAGGAGGAAGAGGAAGAGGAGGAGGATGAGAAGGAAAAAGAGAAATCACAAACACAATGAAAGAAATGTTCAACATATTTAATGAAGACATAGTTTTTTTAAAAAAGAGAATAGGAAAATGATGGAAACCTTGAATGAACAATATAGAAAGGAATTACAATTCATGAAACATTTAAATAGAGATCCAGAAAATTAAACTCAATCAAAAGCTGGCAAAACCACTTGAAAGAGACTGAAGATAAACTTTCAAACCTTGAAGATAGGATTACAGCTAGCAATCATAAAAGGAAAATCTCTTAAAAATAACAAGGAAGCAGGAAATAACAATTCAATGGCTGCAAGATGATGCAAAGAAGCACAATCTAAGAGTGATAGGTATTAGGGAAGAAGGAAGAATCAACACAAATGAAATTAAAAGGCTATTTACAGAACTAATAGCAGAAAACTTCCCAAACATGCATGCAGATAAACTGGCATGCAGAAAGCAAGGCATATAAAACTCCACTAGCCATAACCAAAGTAAATCTATACCCAGACATATAGTAATCAAGATCCCAGAAATTCAGCAAAAGAACAGACTATTAAAAGCTGTCAGAGAAAAGAAACAGATCACCTATAAAGGAAAACCAGAAAGGATCATGGCAGACTTGTCAACATAAACCATCAACTCAAGAAGAGTTTGGAATGAAGTGTTTCAAATTTTGAAAGAAAACAACTTCCAACCCAGACTGATGTACCCTGCAAAACTATTTTGCAAAATTGATGGAAAAATGAGATACTTTCATAATAAAGAACAGCTGAGTGAATTCATTACCATCAAACCAACCCTACAGAGAATGCGAAAGGATATTCTAGAGAGAGATAAAAATGACCAGGGTTCCAGGAACAGCAGCAGAGGAGGACTGCCAAACAAGACAGGCAATTGAATGAAGGGGAAAAGTGGAGGGCCAACCACAGGAGGATAGCATGGTGAGACAAATCAATGTATGCTGGTTGTAACCATTAATGTAGATGACTTCAGCTCAGCAATAAAATGAAACAAAGAGAAAGTGAATCAAGAACCAAGATCCATCAACATACTATATACAAGAAACACATTTAACTAGATAGGAAATTCACAGATTGAAAATCAAAGGAGAGAAAACAACTGTTCCACATGACAAGAGACCAGATAAAAGGCAAGATTAACTTGCCCATCAACTGCAGGATGGATAAGATACGGTATTTCCATGCAGCAGAAAGCTACCCAGCTATGAAGTAAAATATTCTTGAGGCTCTTGTAGGTAAATGGATGCAACTGGAGATCATGTTCATGGGCAAAACAGTCTGAACTCATACAAGTGTACCCTAGCATGAAAAACAGAAAGTTAATGGGACCCAAAAAGCAAAATAGTTACTGTAAAAGTGATAGGGGAGGAAACACCTAGGAGGGAAAGGTGGTAACTACTGTAATTTTTTATTGTCTTGCCTTGAACTCTTGTATTGTTTTTACAATTTTGTTAGGTTTGGCTTTGTTGCGTCTTGTTTTGTTAGATTTTACTTTGTCTGATAGTATGGGGCAGCTATTTTGAACATGATGGTATATATTATGTTAATCATGGTTGGTCTCCTATTATCCTGTTTTGAAGTCTTCTACGCTTTTATGCATTTGTTTAATTGGTTTTTTGTTTTGTTTTGTTTGATTTTATTATATGCGATGGTATGAACAGCTATTTTGAAGAAAATAAGACATTATGATAGCCATTGCTAATTTCCTGTCATCCTGTTTTGAAGTCCAATCATGTTTTTATTCTTTGGATTTTATTGGTTCTTTTTTGCTATGTTTTATATGATTTTATTATGTATGATAGTATGGACAACTATTTTGGAAAAAATGAGATATTATAGTAACAATTGTTCATTTTATGTTCCTGGCTTTGAAGTCCTGTAATATTTTCATTCTCTTGATTAATTTTGTACTATTTTGTTATGATTCATATTATTGTGTGTGAAGGTATGGTCAACTATTTCAAAGAAAACAAGAGACATTATGACAGCCACTGCTTATATCCTATTGTCTTGATTTGAAGTCCTGTGTTGCTTGCATTGTTCTGTTCTGATTTTCTTTGTTCTATTCTGTTTTGTTTTGTTTTGTTGTGTTTTATTCTCCTTAAAATAAAAAAGTCTAAAAAAAGATAATTACCATGAGTTATGTACATGTACCAACTTTGCACAATAAATGTAATTATTGCATACTACAAATATGTTCTTCTAATATGATAAAATTTTTAAAAAGAGAATTCTAACTGATCTAGACATTGACTAACCTTTTATCTCATCTGTACTTTTTAATTTAGGTATCCTAACAAATAAATAGTAGCATCTAATTCCTTCGTTTTTCTTTAATGACTAATAATGACATGAACATTTTAGTGTGCTTTTACCCACTTGTACCTTCATGTTTGTTCATATCTTTTGCCCATCTTTAAATCAACCTTTTTCTTTTTAACCTTTTTTAATAAATTTGAAGAGCTTTTTATATTTTCTAAATAAAGTTTTTTAACACATATGAGTTTATCAAGTTCTTCTTGAATTCTATAAGTGGGTATTTCATTTTGAAGCAAAAAAGTTTTTCTTTAATGTCAAATGTATTTGATCTCTTTCTTTTTATGAGTATGGAGATTTTCATCCCATTTTAAAATGTCTACCTAACTCAATTTGTCAAGAGTTTTCTTCTATAATAGCCAAGTCCTTTAGATAACTTACATTAGGTCTTTCAGATATGATATTATGTAAAAGGGTGAAATCTGTATCTTCCCCTGCCCCCACCATGGTATCTTTTAGGAATTTCTAATGCATGCAGTTTTCTGAAAATAATGTTTCATTTTTTCTTTCCAAATCTTAAAGCATTCATTTGTTTTTCTTGGTTCTTAGTGGTAGAGGAGAATTTAACCCCCAGGCAAGTTTGGGCTGGTAAAATATGGTACTGGTTGTCACACTGGGGGCAGAATGCTGTTGGCCTCTACTGAGCAGCACCAGGGAGGCTACCAAACATCCTACTGATGCAGCAGTCTCCAGAGAATAGCCTTTGCAGCCCAAAATATGGAAGTGGTGAGGATGAAAAATGCTAGCTCATTATCCAAACTAGACTCTAGTCCAACACTGAAGAAAAATGTCAGTAATGCAGTCCTTGTCTTGGTCTCAGAACAGAAAACCTTTCACCATTTCACCATTAAGACTTTAAAGAAAGTTTCCTTCTATCACTCTTTCCTCAGAGGATATTTCCCCAGTGCTGAAGATAAAGGTCAGGGTTCATGTATGCTCTATCACAGAGCCTAACCCCAGTGCCTTCCTAAGAGTGCTGAATTTAAATTACATCCAATTATTTCAAAGGATATTTTTCAGCATCTATTGAAATGAATACAAGAGTTCCTCGTTTATCTGCTAATATAGTCAGATAATGAAATCAGATCCATTGCTTTATTTTTTACTTGCTATACCTAAATTTTGAATATATACAAATCTATTCATCGCTCAGCCTCAAAAACACACAGTTATTAATTCATAGGCATTTTGTTTCATTTGTGCTCCTACTCACTCACCACTTCTCAAAAGATTATTTTGCAACAAATGTTAGCATAATTTTGTTTTAACACTGACTGATTTTTTTCTTCAACTTATGTCATTATTTTCCTGGAATAAAATCTATTACATTTTGATATATTATCTTTTTATATAATTCTGGATTCAGTTGTTTCTTTAGAATGCCCACATCTAAGTCTCAAAAGAGTGATAAGCCTACAATTTTTCTTTTTTTCAATATGCTTGTCAGAGCTAGGTATCAATGTTAAGATGAGTTGGAAAACATTACTTCTTTTAGGTTTTAGTAGATTTTTCAAGATTAAAAGTATTTCTTCCTTAAATGTAAAGTAAAATTCTTTGGTGAGGCCACGTGGGCCTAGGATTTTACCAGATAATTTAACAATAACCCAGGTATATAATAAAAAATTCAAATTATTTTAAAACATGCTTGAATTATGTACTAATAAATTGAACAATTTAGATTTCCTATTTCTACTTTTGTCAGTTTGGTAATTATTATACTCATAAATGAGCATTTTAATCTATATTTTCAAATTTCTTCACACAGAGCTATCTTTAAACTTGCCTTATTCTATTTAAAATTCTCTGGTGATGGTCTTTATTTTTATTCCTGACACAGGTTTTTTTTTTCTTGATCAGTTTTAAAAGTTTTTATGATTATTTTCTCTTTCATTAAATTTTGTCACTAATCTGTATTTTTCCTTCCTTGTACTTTTTTTTGGTTTTACTATTCATGTGCTTTTATATGAAAGAACTTAGACTGAGATCATTGGTCCAGCATATATCTTGTGTGTCTTATTTACTTTACTCATTGCTGAGACAAAATACCTGATACCCAAAGTTACAGGAGGAAAGCTTTGTTTAGCTCACAGTTTGTGGAGATTTTAGTCCACCATTGGCTGGCTCCAGATAGAGTGGCACAAGGCAGGGGGGCAACTGTTCATGGTGGTGGAAGACAGAAAAATCAATAAGAGAAAGATGAGCATCTTTCTGACCCTTTTATCTCATCCAGACTTCTAGGATTAGAGTGGTGCCAATCCAATCAGTAGACTGATTTACTAATCACACATCCTTAATCCCAGCATCTTACACTCTGGATTCAGCCACCTCTGAAAAAGCCCTATGAGCACATGAGGTTTAGGGGAGACACGTAGACACAAACCATAACAATATGCTTAACAAAATGTCATTGGATACAACATTCCACTAACACAGGTTAAGATGTTTAGTCATAATGTTCTGTTTTCTCTATGCTTACTGATACTATGTCTACTTTTTCTGAGAAAGATACAAGAAAAATTTCCAAAGACTATTGTAGATTTGTCTATTTCTTCCTCAATTGTTGTCAGCTCTTTATGTTAAACCTATGTGATTAATTGCACACAGACAGAGTTTTTATGTTTCCCTGATTACGTGAACCGTCTAACACTAGAAAGTCTATTTCTCCTAAAGCATTTTGCCTTGATGTCTCTTTTGTCTGTAATGATACAGCTGAGATGGCTTTCATTTGATTAGTATTTGCAATGTATATCTTCTTTCACTCCTTTACTTTCAGCTTTTCTCCAACCTTTCAGCATGTACAGTATTTGTCATTCAACATCCATATAGTAGGATATTATATTTTATTCAGTCTGACATTTTTGTTTTCTTTCAGTTGAAACATTTTGTCAATTTACATTTTTGTAGTTGATAACATATGTGAGTGTAATGTTACCATTCTATTGTTTGCTCTCCATTTATCCTAACTATTGCGTGATCGATTTTCTTTCCTTTCTTACCTTCACTTGGATTAATTGGGTAGTTTTTATCCCATTGTTCCTTTGTCTCCTCAATTAGCTTAGTAGTTATATATCTTTTTGTTCTTCTCTAGTTGGTTACTTTAGAGATTATAAAATGAATCCTTGACATAGTATAATATAATATATTATGTTATTTCCACCATGTATCTTAAAATCCACAAAATATTAATACCTATTTTGTTATAAAGTCAATATTAATTTAGATTAAATCACACATTTATCCTTTTAATTCTTCACTCCTTATTGCACCTACAGACTTCTATCAGGCTTCACTTTCTTTTTGTCTGAAAATAACTCTAGGCCTGCTATCAATGAATACTCTCACTTTTTGCCAGTCTGAAAATGAACTCATTTTATCTTTAATGTTGAAAAATATTTTTTTGGGACACAGAATTGCATTGCTTGACTGACACACTCTCCATTTCCCACTTCTTTCCAGGTTTCCTCCACTAGGAACCTGCAGACCTTAAAAGTTGGCTGCATTTAATAGACCTTCAAAAATACCTAGAAAAGTGTCATTATATTCCAAAACTAGTAAAGTGCACTTACTTGTTTTTTGTTATATTTGGTCCTTACACTTGTTTTCCAGGAGAAAGGAAAATAGGTTTGCATCAGAATTTCCAAGTTTTGAACTCTGTTATGCTCTTAAAAAATATTTTCTCTTGATTCTCAGGGAGACAATCCTACTTCATTATTGTATGTTAGTATTTCCTTCTCTCCAAGGATTGTGTCACTCCTAATACATGTCTAATTTTGAGACTGAATTTCTTCAATACAGGAAAATAAACAGAGTCTTTTAAATCCATGCTATGTTATCACAACTGGTGATTATCTGATAGCTTAACAAATAATTTTTGCTAGCTCAGTTGAAATGTATGGGATTATACATCAACACATTCATGACATTTCAAACATTGCACATTGTCACCACAAAGCCTCTTTCACCTATATTATTTCTTTACTACTTAGAGAAAAAAAATGTGAAGTAGGCAAGGCAGATATTATTCCCTTCTTGTTTGCAAGTCTAAGAAGGAGAAAAAGCAAGAGAAAAACTCAGGCGTTATGAATCAAAATCCAATGTTCTTTCTATTTTATCATGTATAATTCTGTGTGTGTATACTTAAAAGGTAGGTCAAACTGAACACTACTGAAACAAAACATGACATGTTGAGATAGAAACAAGCACCATATAAAATATGAATCTGAAGAAAGGTTTAAGGTCTGGTTCTTCCTGTTACTAATTGAATGGATTTGAGAAAATTAGTATCTTTTGAAATCTCTATAAATAAAGGTTCTCTTTGGTCTTTGCAGGACTAAATTAGTGATTATCAATGGCAATGTGAAATACAGTAGATGAAAATTAAGCTTTTTAGTCAAAAGTTTCATCCCCTTTAATTCTGCTATAATCTTCTGTACTGCTTCAGCAGAGCTGCAAACAGGAATCAAAATTACATCTCTCTTCTCTTTTCTAATATTTAGATGTAAATGCTAATGAGCAGGGAACTTGTTAAAGGTCAAAAGGTAGAAGAAAAATAGAAAGTACAGATAATTCTTGCTAACCAATCAACTTCAGACCAATCAAAGGTGGGACTGAATCTGTCTTGTACCTAACCTCTGGGCCATGATTCCTTTCCAGGTAAGCAGGGTCCTTCTGCTCACACGGCCTCTCATACAAACTCTTAAGCATGATCCTTCTGACCCATACACTATTGGAATAAGAAATTGACCAACTTGTGGCTTCCACAGTGTATCTCAGTGTTTGCTGCTAATGTTGAAATAAAACGTTATATTCATGCCAAATTCCTTATATTTATCCCTAAGCTCCTCCAGTGACAAGCAGCCCCGGACTCCATCCCTCTCAAAATTTTGAGTGGTAATTTTCTCCTAAAGGGTGAAAAGTGACTTCTGTTTCCCCTCAGGTATCATGGAGTCCAAGGAGCTCTAAATTCTTCTGCAAGGAATTGTCTTCATACAGAGCTGGGAGATTTATGCACAACAGAAGAGGAGGAAAGGAGATTCTCACACCCTGATACCCTCACTGGGAGGAGACCACAGAGGCACCGGCTGACCACAGACCCAGTGTGGCTGATAAGCTGTGAAAATTGGTTAAGGAATCACGTATGTCTTATTAGAAGCCCATAAGCCTCTTTCTTAAGTCTTCTAAACTTCTTCACAGGTTAAAAGCAATACACCCAGCAGGAAGGAAAAGCTTGAAGTAATGCTGATTTCTCACAAATGTCAAGGAGCTCCAATGCCTGCCTCTCTTTCATTTCTAGTCTCTCAAACATGTATGTACCTCTCCATCTTCTCTACTTCCTGCCCACAACCTCTTCCTCACACCAGTTCAGCCACGTAGAAGCCTAGATGATTTTTTAAAAAAATTAATGAAAACTCAAACTTGATTGCATGACCTTCTGCATAGCAAAATGTAGTGAAATCTACATTTCTTAGTGAGAGCTCCTTGAAAATCCACACTGACCAATCTAAGCCCAAATGTCTACAGTCACATTTCCTGTCTCCCAAGTCCAATATTCTTCACTCTGCCTTTTACTGTTCCCGAAACACACCACGTCCATTCCCTTTCATCACACTTTTCTTCCAGGGAAACTCTTACACACTTCATTGTGAAGCTTTCCTCAACTCTTCCAGACAGGGAGAATAGTCCCCTTCCCCTAGATCCCATAGTACATGGTCTACACTGCTGTATGTAACCCACTATGTGGTCTTAAAATCCATAGTCACATTTTTTGGTCTCCTCCAGTTCTGCAACTGTTTTTTTCACTTTATTTGTGTGCTCCTGAAGCTGGGCATGAATGCATCATTCTGGAAGTGTTTGCTGAGGAAATGGGCATACTTAACTGGATTAGCTGTCATACTTGACTCTTCCATGCCCAGTTTTGTCAAAAACATTGACTCATTCATTCACCCAAAGGGTATTTATTGACCTCTTGTGGTTCAATAGAACTATAATTGGAATTATACGGTGACAGAGTCAAAATAAGTCTCAGCCTACATGATGTTTACCTTCTATATACAGAAGACAACCAGTAACATCACATAAGACTTATGAAGAAAAATAAAGGAAGGGTGAAGACTGACAGAGGGGGGCCGAAGTCATCACTTTAGAAAAGAGGGCTCTTTGAAGAGTTGATATCTAAGCAGAAACCTCTCTGGTTTGGTAGGAAAAAAACAGTAAGGGCCTTAAGAAATGTCTCTCAGCTAACACAGTATGTCTCAAAGTGCAGTGTGCATGTACACTCTCTGCAAGTCTTACTAAAAGCAAACTCTGTTCCAACAAGTCTTAGGCAGTCCAAGATTTTGTATGTCTATCTAGCTCCCAGCTGGTGGTAACAACATTGGTCTGAGAGATAACACTTCTGAGAAACAAACTTCTCCCTGTCCAACAGAAATAGAATAGAAGCCACCTGGGTATATTTTTTTTGCAGCCACATTTTTAAAAATTAAAAAGCAGAAATTAATTTCAATAATGCTTTGTTTCTAACTGAGTAGCTACAAAATATCATTTCAATATGGAACCATTATGAAAAATAATTAATGAGACATTCTGTACATTTCATGCCCAAGATATCAGAAGTCAGGTATGTATTTTACATTTGCAGCACATCTCCATTTATACTAATCACTTGCAATTAATTGCTCATTTAACTTTATGTGATTCATGGCTACTAGTCTTAGTCATTTTCCTATTTGCTGGGATATAACACTCAATACTCACAACTTAAAGGAAGGGAAGGCTACTTTGGCTCACAGTTTCAGCCTGTGGTTGACCAGTTCCAAAGCAGGAAGGACATTTTGTAGCAGCCAGGAAGCAAAGAGAGAAAGAAGGAGCCAGGGAGGGAGGTTATCTGCCTCTAAACAGAACTCAACTCCTAACAACACACACAGCTTCTAATCCCACATGAGCCAATCATCTTCCAAAAGCTCTGCCTTTAAGTGCATGAGAAGCTGGGGTGATAGTCTAGATAACCATAACATAGTACATATGTCTAGCAATGAGAACCTAGACCTTATGCCATGCCTATAACTAGAAACTTTAACCACATTTAATAGTAAATTTATTATACACAATGGTATGTAGTCGAGATATTGAGAAAATATATAAAAGAACAAGTTTTTCCCTAAAAAGTAAAACATTCTGCTATATTGTTTTACGTCTCATGAAACAATCCAATTTCCAAATACTGCATATTCACATTTCTCTGCAAAGGGTAATTTTGCCTTCTTATTTTGTACTCTTCTGTCTGAACTATAAGAAACTGGGCTTACATAATGGGTATAAATGAAAAGAAATCAGCAAATCTACTCCTAGGCAATTTCCAGATAACCAAGAGGAAGTGGTGTAATTGAGTCTGAGATAACAATTTTAGAAATTCATCTACATTTCCTCATCTGCGTCAAGCCATACAGATTTTTCTGGAGATTGTGTTATAGCATGCTAGAAATAAAAAAATAATACATCAGTGCTGCTATAATGATACATAACATATACAGCATAATACAGTATTTGGATTTGGTTTAAGGAATTTACTACACACAGAAACTACAGTCTCTTGGGAGAAGTGTGTAATTGCATCAGGGAAATTGCAGACAGATGCTGTGCGCCCACCCTCACCAGACTACAAGCTGATCTCAGGGATGTTTGCAACTGTGCCTCAGACCTGCTGACTCACTGTGTCCCACACACACTACTGGCTCCTCTGCACCCACAGCTGCCTGGTAGGAGTAGTGCTGCCAGAGAAAAGCATTCACAGGGTTCCTCCAAGAGATCTCAGGAAGGCTCAGGGCCCTGAAGGCTGAGTCACTACTGGCTGTCTCTATAGGAGTTCCTTGAGAAGACATGGCCAAGACTCCTATGATCCGCTTGCAGACCTCCTGGTCTGAGCATTCTGTCAACAGGGTCCATGCATCACAGCAACTGCTAGAAATAAAATCAGTACAAGCTAGGAAGAAACATTTGAATGGCCCCAGCACATCTCATTCCACTGCATTCTATTACACTTTGCCAGATTTTAGCACATTATAAGGCACCAAAAGATGAAAAGATTAAAGAAACAGAAAGCTACTGACATCATTCAGAGAACTTTGAAATCAATCTTAGTTAATAATTCTGCTCTCTGGCCACATAGAGTTTGCTGCTCTACTCTAAACTATCTACTTAAAAAAAAAAAACCCACATTTGAACAGAAAAAGCAAAGTCCTTGAGAGAGTAGCTGAAGGTTCCAAAGTCAGTTTCTTCCAGGAGCAAAGATTCTGACCCCATGGTGTCACAGCAGCTGCAGGGGCAGTTCTGTTGCAGGATGTTATTATGCAAATGAGAAGGTTGTCATAGCTTACAGTTAGACATCCCCCAAAAGCCTTATGAGCTCAGAGGTGGGGCCTTTTGATTATGGGAGCATTACAACTAACTTGCTGTTAAGAAGTGGGGTCTGGTCAGAAGAGGTGGGTTACCAGGGGAACAACCTAGAAATGTATACCTGCATTTCTTCACTCCTCCCTGCATTCTCCCTGATTCCTGGCTGCATGAGGTGAGTACTTTTGCTCCTTCCTGGGTCATTCCACAACACATTCATGACTTGGAACCCCCCAACTATGAACTGAAACATGAGTAAAATTAACCTCCCCTCCTTTAAATTGCAGGTATAGGGTATTTTGTCTCAGAGACTAGGAAAGTGAGCAAGGCAA
This sequence comes from Dolichotis patagonum, assembly GCA_004027295.1. Taxonomy (NCBI): domain Eukaryota; kingdom Metazoa; phylum Chordata; class Mammalia; order Rodentia; family Caviidae; genus Dolichotis; species Dolichotis patagonum. The sequence goes on from PVJX010004544.1 coordinate 63,282, forward strand.
AGATATAAGGAAGGTGAACAGAGTTAGGCAAGAGACTCATGAACTCACGTGCAAGGAATTGCTTTGAATAAGCAAATAGGATGATTCTTTCTCTTCCTAAAGTACCGCATCTTTCAGGGATCTAAGTCCTTGAACCCTGTCCAGCGCAGCTACTTCACACAACTAAAATAGCAGCAAAACTACCAAATGAGAACAGTATAATGAACAAATTATAGTCCTGAGCCATAAGGACCTATAAAGGGAGGAGGAGAAAACTTAAGAATCTAAAGCCCAGACACCTAAGTCACCTCCTGACACTGGAGCAGAACAGTTTAAAACTGAAACTGAGCCAGGAAATTTCAGTAGCTGCATCACTTGCTCTGGGTTGTGGAAATTTTTACTCTTACAAGAGTTAGCAAACTACATGCTGTTTGGGGAGAGCATAAAGGTGTCTAAGAAATGAAGGAAAGTCCTGGCCACTTAATTGACTCTACAAACTAGAACCAAGAGCAGTGTTGGGCCTGTGCTGCTTTAAACAGAGTTGTTATATCTTAAAATGAAACTGAGATGCTAGCTACAATAAGAGATGGAGCAAGCAAAGAAGTAAGTGCACAAAATTTAAGTAGAATGAGGATTACTATGACTACTGCTACTGCAATCAAAATGACTCCAGTGGTGGCCACCAGTTCTGCACTTACATAACCTGACAAGGGTATTTCTGATTCCTAGTTGCTTGGCAACCTACCTTTTATGTTTAAGTCATTTAAACATATTCACCCTCGGAATTAGGTATATTCACAGATGACTGGGCAACAAGAAAGAGCCCCTTGACAGGTGGAAAAGCTCCTAGGATGTATGGAACCAGCAGAGTGCATGGATGGAGGGTCTAGTTCAAGAGGCTGGTGGAGAAGATAGTGACACATTTAGGTCCGAAAATGGGAAATTGAGAACCACAGGTAACATCTTTCACTGATTCCAAACTAGGCTCCTTCCAAGATGAAAGGAGAAATGGAAGAAAGGAAAAGACTATATGTATGTAGGCATACACATATAACTATATGTATATTTATGTGTGCAAGGCGGATAGCTATACTACTAATTCTCTGTTAGTTCATCAAAAAGAACAGTTTGCGCTGTCATTGTTTATTTTTATGCCTATGTTTTGTAACCTGAACAATTACTTCTAAGATAACAATATGCAATATATTAACTAATGTAGATTCTTACTGTATTAATTCTATCCTTGTTTCTGTTTTTCTTTCTTAAAATAAAAAAGTCTATAGCTTCAAACTAAAAAAGACTTATTCCTCAGACCCTCACTTCAATGTTTTTTCTTTTCTCCTGTAGGTCTGAGCAGCATCAGCAGCAGTGGCCTGAGGCACCAGGGCAAAGATGTGTCCCCCTGCGCATGGACAGATCCTCCTATGCCCAAGTGCCCTGCACAGGGAAGGTGCCAAGCGTCACCAGCTCTCCAGTCAAATAATCCAGAAACAAGGAAGTCTCTTATCTCATTGGCACATTACATGCCCAGAGTTGGTAAGTCCTGTCATTTCTGCCTCCCAAACACCTTTGTAATGTTCACCAATCTGTTCTTTCAAAATATTTAGGGACTCTCCACTGAGCAAAATATGATTAAGACTTCTTTTTGGGGACACAAGGCCTTTCATTATCTGCTCTCCTAATGGGGTCTTTCTCCCTATGCCACACCCATAGGCACCCCACATGGGTTCACACAATACAATGTCCCCTGACCCCCAGTCCATGGGTTCACGTCCCATGATTTTGAATATCTATAGTTAACTGCAGTACAAAACTACTAAATGGAAAATTATATAAATAATTCATCAATTGTAAATAATTTTTATTATAGTAGATTGCTATAGTTTTCTTATTAGTTATTGCTGTTAGTTTCTTGCTATGCATAATTTGCATGTTAAAATTCATCACACATATATGTGCGTAGGAAAAAACACATTCTGTATAGAGATTGGCACATTTATAATTTCAGGCATGCACTGGGGGTCTTGGCATATATTTCCCATGGATAAGAAAAAATTATACTATGTGGTCTCTTGACTCAGTGCACTCTATATCTTTACACTATTTCTTCCTTGTGTTATAAAATCCTGGCCCCCTTCTACTCCTGACCAGGTTGGGAAGACTTCAGGTTCAGTTTGAGGTCCATTCATTTCAAGGTAGATGCTTATCTCCTTCAAAATTTGATTTAGTACTCCCAAATCCTTCTTCTATGTATTCCATCTGGCTCATACTTCTGCTTTGGCCTAGATCTTTGCAGGCCATATAAAGATCTGCCTTGCACTTCCTGATTTTCTTATCTGTCTGTAGCCAGAACAAACCTCAAGACATAGAGAACATACCAGGTTCATTACCTTAAATCACAATGCCTAGAATCAGGATGTTTTATAAGAGTCTGAAAAATATTTCATACCTCAAGAAAAGGCATTGCCTCCAAAATACTAAATATTAAATTGAAATAAATGTTTAATTATCCAAAAAATAGAAAATTATGTCAACTTCATTAATTGTTAAATTTAGTATTCATAAAAATTTCATTGCCTTTGAAAGCAATTTGTAGGGAACATTTCTGTACTTCACAAAAACACCTGATTACGATGATAGTTAGAGAGTCATAGCCACCCATAAATTGAGGAATACCTGCAGCTAACCAATTAAAAAGCAAATATGAAACTAATTCTAATTCAAATAATTTTAAAAACTCTTTCAAAGTGAGATGTGAGTGCATTTTATTGTGTTCAACCTGACATACAATATGTGACCAAAAATATAGTGAATGCTTAAGTTTTATTAATTTATTGCAATGACACTCTGTCATGAATTCCCTCTCAAACTACTCCCCCTCACTTTGAACATGCTTATCCTTTGATCTTGCCACTTTCTGAAGCCGTTTTGGAAGTTCTCTTCATTAATATCTTTAGTTGCACTACCATGGGTGCCTCAATCAATTCAAAACATTTAGTTTTCATTTGGACTTTAGGGGTCAATCAGAAGTTTCACAGTGCTAGTTCCAGTGAATAAGGTGGATGAATATACACACATTTTTACAAGCCTGCTTTTCCATTGTAGAGCATCAGGCGGTCTCACCCACTGTTATGGTTTATGTCCGGATGTCTCCCCAAAGTCTCAGGTAGCCATGGGCCACCTTCTAGAGTTTGTTATTGATTCGTGGTCCAAAGCTGGGATAATGGGTGTGAGTGCCACACCTATCCTAGGGCAGGTACACTACATACAGTATAAGGGACAGAAAGAGTCTTCTCTGGCTCCTCCCTTTTTGTTCTTTCTTTACAGTCTTCCACCACCCTGAATTGTTGGCCCTATACCATGTCACCCTGCCTTGGAAACAGATTGTAGACTAAAACCTCTACAAACTGTGAGCTAAATAAGCCTTTCCTTTCTTAATTTTGGGTGTTGGGTGTTGGGTATTTTATTTCAGCAATGAGAGAAAAGTAATCAAGATATCCACCATATTTTATATCACACCTTATAATAACAGGAAACAGGACTTCAAGGGCTGCTTTAGTAGTGGCTAGAACAATGGCATAATTATGTTCAAAGTGAGGGAGATTAATGGCACAGTGTCTTTTACTGTAGTAATTTTTAAAATTTAAACATTCACCATATATTTTGACCTCATTGATGAGGCTTCCAATTCTTAATGTGTCTCAGACTTAAAAAGATTTAAAGTAACCCTGAGTATATACCTTTAATTTAATTTTGTCTCCAAAGAAATTAAGAACCAGAACAGTGACTGGTTCAACACACACATTATAAATAATGTGGCTTAGAAGAACAAGACAGTAGTAAAGGAGATATCACCTTGTCTGAGAATCAGGCCAGAAATAAATGCAAGAATTTTAAAAGTTCCCTTGTGCAGCTATTAAGAAACATGGCTCCATAGTGGATTCACATGAGTGTATGAGTCTGAAAAGGACAGTTTTAAAGTTGGAGCCTAATAAAGTAGACTTCTAAACCGTGCCTGTGCACGGCTGGCCTTGTAAATTAAGAGGAAGTTAATGAAGCACTTCTGTTCTTTTTCAAGGGTTACAGATAGAAAGACAGCCAACTCCAAAGAAACAGAGCAAAATGCAGACAAGTAGATGAATAGAAGGAAAGGAGGGAGGGAGAGGATTGTATGTACAAAGTATAAAGATTCAATCATGGGAGCTTCTTCAGTCATCTGTTTTTTCTGAAGCAGTATAAAGATTTAAAAGTCCCCAGGAAGCCATTTAATACAGGCCAAGTGACATCCTACTAGTATCTTGGTTTCAAACAATCCCCTAGGCCGTGCCAGAGGATTATGCTGTACTAGACCTTACAGATTGCATGAAAATGGGTATTTTATCAATCAAGTGATCATTTAAATTTACTCTCAATTTTGAAGCACTCTGCTATGAATCTTTTCAAAAATTTAGAATCCTTGAGGTTGTTTCTGAAGAGAGATACATCTACAGGGGTAAGTCTGGATGGTCTCACTGCAAAGCATTTAAATGTAGCTCTGACATTTTGTACAACAGGGCAAAGTAGGTGTTCCCATCAGTATGTCCTGTGTCAGTGATGTCTCCGGCTTCAGACTTGGGTTCAAACCTTCACTCTTTGCTGTCTTAGGGTTAATCACTAGAACGCAGCTCCAGCCTAACACACACCATCCAAAGCTTTGCTCCCCATGGTTCCAATGACAGTGGTATGAAAATATTTATTTTGACGCTTGCAAGAGAAAGAAACCACATTAACATAATTTTTACTGCAATATATTGTTGTGATTACCCTATACTGTTATTGTTGTTAACCTCTGACTATGCCTAATTTATAAACTGAACTTGATAAATTAGGCATAGGTATGCATGTATTAGAAGAAATACATATAAGTGTATATGATATTCAGTATTATCTATGTTTTCAGGAATTAGTAGGGGTCTTGGAACATACCCTGTATGGGTGAGGCAGGATTACTGTACTCTAGGTTTAAGGCATTGTTACAAATTGGGGATAAAAATAGGGTACCTATCTCATTATTGAAATTAAATATGGTAATGCATGTCAGGCCTTTTATAAAATGTATAGCCCACATTACTCAATAAATGTAATTAAGTTAATAGTTATTGACATTATTATTAAGAATTATATTATTATTCAGACTATAATAAACCCAGTGAATTAATTAATGGTACAGCCAAATCTAGTTTGAAGGAGAATCATTCAAATTCAACTTTTAAAATTTCTCTAACACAGAAATAGACAAGATAGGAATTGAGAAGAGTATCTATCATTGTAGCCACTTTAATTGGTTTGATAATAATATTACAGTAATTCTTATTTATTTTGGTGAAGCTGTATCCTTGCTGGTTAAGAATTAGGGTTTTCAGGAGCTCAAATGTTGTGAGAACAAAAGGAGATGACCTAAGGAGCTTAACCTGGACCAGACACATAGTGAGTGCTCAATAAATGATAACTATTTGTAAGGCCCTATAAAATCAGCATTGCTCTCAAAATAGCCCAGTTTCAAGCTTAATCTATTCAGCATTTATGTGAAATTCCAAGTTTGGCAGATGGCTCCATTTCCTGCCATCTGGGGTTCTGGGGAGTCAAAGGGTTCTTTACAAGACTACTGAGGATAAACCCCAAAAAGAACTAGGCAAGAGAAAGAGGCCAATGGGAAGGAAAAGAATTTCCACTGACACAGAAATATCTTCCATGGTAATCAACACTGATGGGAAAAGGATATAAGAAGAATTTATGTGACAGTTTAATAGGTTTCATGAAATATGGTATTATTTTAAAAATTTGCCTGGGTGAGGCAGACAGCACATTAAGATGACTCCAGCTCTAAAAAGATGGCAGTATTGTATTTTAAACTCTGAAATTTGCCCCTCTTCTTGTTGTATTATGTAGAGAGTTATGTATTTATAGCATGCAAATACACACACACACACACACACACACACACACACACACACAAACACACACACACACTGCCCTGATCTAAAAATGCGAAATTGGTCCATAGGCAAAGAGGACCATGAAGTCTTGGATTGTAATGCCTACATAACAGAACTTAAAGTCCCCACCCAGAAACAGTCTCTGTCCTACCACAAAAAAGAGAGGACAGTATTGGGAGATACATTTATGAGTGCTTCTCCTCCAAGAAATCACACCTGAAAACATGGAGAATGAGGATCAAGGACTCAGAGTTGGCCCCCAAATGGCCAGGCCCTTGAATCATGGTGCAGGGTGAGAGGGAACCACGAGCTCCAAGGACATAGGTAGCACGGCAGACACCCCTCCCCTCAAGGACAGGGCAGCACTAAAGCCCCTCTACATAATGATTTACTACTAGCTTATCAGTGAGATGAACATGCCGGGAACCAGTTATGCTGAGATGTCACTTACACTAAACAGGCTTGTAAATTGTAATGTAAAATAAGGTAATGAGAGAAGCCTTTGGGACCTGATAAGAAATAATGAAAGTGGAGTGTTGCAAAATCAGGACTTGTCAGCATTGACCAGGAAAAATGATACTCTCGTTTTTGGAATCTGGTATAGTTATTTTAGACCAGAAATATTAGGCAAGTCCAGTGCATCAAGCCACAAGAATAACCATACCTTTAACACCCAACTCCCTCTGCTCATTCTGTGCTGACCAAGTTGTCTTCTGAGATCTCCTCTGGTGTTCTGAGTAGATCACCTAACTATACTGGGAAGATCCCTTAGTAAAAACATGCACCTATGTGAGTGTATATACTTCATCATATATTAATATATTTGATTGTGGTTTTCAAATCTTTTTTTTTTAACTTTGGCTCACATCATCCTCTCCACCCAGATCAGTATATAAGATTAGAGTTCTGGAGACCACGAAACAAAGGCTAAGGCTGGCTCCATGGCAATTCTGCCACACTAGGTTAAACCAGAAAAGCCAAGTCAGTATTATCCTGGCCACTCTGCCTGACTATCTCATACAGAAAAGCATGTAAATTAATGTGGTCTAGATCTGTATCATCCTCTTGTGCCACCAATCAGCGAATGATTTCAGAAAGGAGGGATTTCAGAATTAATGACTGTGTTGTGAAGAATTAAAGCTTCCCAAAGAAAAGCATGGCTTTTGTGTTTGGATGATTGCTGGTGATCCTGAGTCCCTAGAATTCCCTGTCTATTAGGAGTATATTTGCATAGAGGTTTTGTCACCAGGTTGTCTAGCAGTGTAATTTAGAAAGTCTGGGCAGTGCCCCATCTGTTCCCATCTGCAGAGGACCTGGAGACTACAGGTATTAGCTCAACCTCTGAAAGGGGCTGGAAACTGAAAGCCTGCCCCACGGAGAGTATATAGCTGAGGTCCTCTAAAACCTCTGGACATAGAAGTCTTGGGCGAGCTCCCCCTGGTTAGCAATTCTGCCTTCCCAGACTCTACTGTGTCAGACCTGATTCTCTGCCTGCAATAGTGTGGCCACCTGGTTTAACCACACTATCAGCAACTAAGTGAGTCAAATAAGACTCCATCTGTCCATTCCCAACATGCAGCGTGCCTTGCCGCTGGGAAGACCCCTAACAAACACAGTTCCTTATTGCTTATGACATTGTTCTACTTCTCTTTCATCTATGGCTCCCATACTGAATTCTTCTACCCTTGCCTACTGCCAAATAAACTATCAGTTAGGAGACTAACACAGGGAAAGAATAACACAGAGTTCTGAATAATCAGTTTTAGAGTCACCTCAAGGCAATTTCACAGACAGCATCTTCACTGCTAGCGAGACATACCTACTCATTTATGTGGTCAGCACATATTAAGCATAATCTTTGTGTCAGACATTGTTCAAGGCACTCTAAATGGACTAAACAAAAGGCCCAAAAGGCATAAGAAAAGTAGAGCTCAAGGAATTCAAAGTGATGCTGCAAATCAAGATCATAAAATCTGTATCTTTCAAGGTAAATGTATGCCCACACATGATTTCACACAGGTGAAATTACAAGGACAGGTTGCTGTGTGTTTGGCCAAAAGACAGAGGAAAAGTTGAATTCCAAGTGACAGAAGAGGGAAATGATATGGCAAATTCCACAAAGAGAAGCTAAGAATCAGTAGCTTTTTGACCAGACAACACGTCGGGGAGCATCTGCTATGTGTCCACTGCTGACTAACCACTCTTGTCTGTTTTAACAGGAATTATCCTAAAACCACCTCAGGATAAAAGTGCTCCTACAAGTGCCATTTCACAGATCAGAAACCTGAGGCTCAGAATAGTTAAGTCACTGGTCCCAGGTCATACAGAAAGCAAGTACTAAGGGCCAGATTCTAATGCAGGCAGCCTGGCTATCGCACACTATGCACTTAATTTAGCCCAGTTATATTTCCAAATGGGGCAAAGTAACATAGGAGCAAGTTGGCAGCTGGAAGGCCTCTGAGGATCTCCTTTCCCCTTCCAGATGCATGAGGCAAGTATGTGATGGGTGATCTTCAGCTTACAACTTAAGTCAGACAACCTAGCTCACTCCATCCCACAAATTCCTTTCTAACTCCAATCACTGCGGCCATTGCCGGGGGGAGCAGCATAGGAAAGTGGATAAATCAAAGTGATCCATCCCTCCCATTACACAAACACAGCAAGCCACATGCCCTGAAGAAGGGGCTGCCCGCCTCTCTTCATCTCCTTCCATGTTCTATTACTTTTATGATATTTATATAAATGTAATCATTAAAGTCAAACATGCAGACCTCTAGGGCATCCATAAAAATGTATCTACGAAACATAAAATTACACTTATCTTCATAGGGTCTGTCATAAATTAACAGATGCTTCCTCACCAAGATACAAGCCTTATTTCACTTAAAATATCAATTGACTTTGCTGCTTACCTGCTTAATTGGAAAGGCCTATGGATTTGAATATAGAAGCTCTGAGTTGTATTTCTGGTTTTGCTTCTAACAATTGCTAAGAATTTCACCAAGCCAAAGAAGCATTCTCTATTTAATTTGTCTGCACTTGAAACCAAGTCAGATTGGGACAGGAGACCCATAGGAATTGTACACCTGCTAATCTCTGCTGAGAATCAGCTCCATTCTTAAAGCCCATGCCACAGGGCCTCGCTGAATCCAGAAATGAGTTAATTATCAGTTATTAACAGCAGCCCTGTACTAGAACTTACACATATAATTTCACTTAATTCCCACCATAACAAAGGGATTTACTGATTCCACTTTAAGCAAAATAAGTTGCAGACATGTTAATTAGGGTCCTGGAAGCCAGGCTTGGTGGCTCACTCTTATAACCCCAGCATTCTGGGAGGCTGAAGCAGGAGAAGTGCAAGTTTAAGGTCAGCCTGGACCACTCAGAGGTTTTGCAACACTTTATCTCAAAATTAAAAAGTGAGGAAACAATCAAACAATAATAGCACAAACTGTTCTTTTTGATGAACTAATAGAGATTATCTGTATAGTTACCTACCTTGCATACATATACATACATACATACAGCTATATGTGTATACTACATACATATAATCTTTTCTTGTTTGATCATTTTTGTCTGGATTTTGTAACCTGAACAACTACTTCTAAGATTATCACATGCATTATATTAACTAGTGTTGGTTTCTCACTGTTTTTTTTTAATTCTGTATTATTTCTATCCTTTTTTCTGTTTTGCTTTTTAAAATTAAAAAAAAAAAAATGAGGAAAGTAACTCAGTCTGAAGCCCCTGGATTCAATCCTCAGTATTGAAAAGAAATTATGCTCATGAAGAAACTCCTTCTAAATAACACACAAATTTGAACCCTGCTCCTGCTCTTCCCTTCATGGTGTACCTCGGCTACAGCTCTTCTGTAACCTCGACCTCTGTTCAGGGGCCCTTGACCATGTTTTTCTCAGAATCTCGACCTGGGACTTCATTTGCCTTTGCCTGGTCTTCTGACCTGAAGCTCCTGGTGCTGTCTGCTCTTCTTGAACTCCTACCCACCTGCCTGCCAACTGCTCCTTCTCCTTCTCAGATCTGCAGACAATGCCATACAGTACCTTCCAACATCCCACCCAAGGCAGCCAAACTGCTGGTGCTGGTCCAGTACCATCCCCATCCTTCTCCTCCTCTTTACCATTCAAATCTATTACTGCTCAGACGGCCCCAGCATGTCAAGGTTACATCTCTGCCCCAGGAAATGGAGCTTCTGAATGTTGGAAGTGTGCCAAGGCCTCTCTGAAGAAGTAATTAATCACAATATAAGAAGCACACACTCGTACAGAAAATTGCACATAAAAATTTAGCCTGGAGAATTTCAAACCGAGTATCACCAAACTTTTCCTAAGGATGTGTTGATTAAACCACAATGAGTTAATTAGGTGAGGGTCGATGAGGTATATTTGTAAAGGTAATGGCCCATTAGACTGCATGCTATTTGAAAGAGATGTGTGACCAGTTTCAAAATTTCAGATTGCTTTGACTATTTCATTACATGCCAGAAAGGAGAAAGAAAGAAAGAAAGAAAGAAAGAAAGAAAGAAAGAAAGAAAGAAAGAAAGAAAGAAAGAAAGAAAGAAAGAAAGAAAGAAAGAAAGAAAGAAGAAAGAAAGAGAAAAGGAGAAGCTAGGAGATTAGATCAGTTCCGCTCAATGGTTCAACTAAAATTTACTTTTTTGGAAGCCAAATCCTACTTTCTACACCCAGTAGCAGCTGGCTCTCACAGGGTCTGAGGGCAGCAAGGGCAGGAAAGACCCCTGCCTCACAGTGACTAGCTTGATTCGTTGTGCTCAGAGACCTATGAGCCCTGGTCCTTGGATTTTAAATTTATCCAGAGAAATCTCTGCAAGAGCAAAGTTCCAGCCAGATAGGCTGAAGGTGGGGGTGCTAGGAGAGTATCTTCCTTTCCAGAGAGATGATTTCTCAAATATTGGCTCCTGCTTAACAGTCCAAGGGAAAATATACAACCATGACAGAAAGAGCCAAAATTCTGAATTCCAAATCTGAATGCACAGAAGAACATATATTTGCATTTATACCAACATGTGGGCATGTGTGAAAGGGAGATGGAGAGGATGGATGGGAGAAAGAGCAAGGCAGGCAAAAGGACAGAAAGAGAGACAGATACTCATAGAGAAGACATAGGGGGAGAAAAGAAAAGATAAAATTAAGGGGAAAGAGAATGGGGAAAAGAAGGAAAAAGACACACTGCACCCAATCTTAATTAGTGTTATATTTGAGGCCAAGAAGCAGACTAATTGGATGGATGCTCTTCTTAACTGAATTAGGACATTCTCATCCCAAATTCTAGATAAGCACAATACGGAGTCCATACAGAGCTCTCTTCACATGGTACCCAGGTGTAGCTGAAGGTCAAGACCTGCACTATCAGCCATCCCTGCCCAAAACCAGGCCACTGTTGGCCAGAACAAAAACACTGTAGAAATGTCCCACAGATATGGACCCATTCATGCTGTTCTTTGCTGAGAGATTTCAGTGGAGCTTTAATAATATCCTAAAGATGCCTAGTATCCTCCCCACGTGGAGATAGTTGTGGCCAGAGGCGCAGGCTGAGGTTACTTGGATGATCCTCTGCACCTAAAGGGGGGAGGGGAGATCTTATCCTGGGAACCTCAAAATTCTGACCATGACACATGTGGAGGTCAACAAATAAGTAATTATCATGTATTATAATATATTATGTGTAGTAAAAATCCATATGTGTGTGTGTTACATACATAAGCCTTATGCACAGTGTACGCCATTGATAGATTTTACATCTGAACAGTGAATCTATATATACAGAGGAGATAGGCTTGTTTGTGTTAACCTGACTTGGGATCAACTGAAGGGATTTGTGGAGCACTCTTCTGGGTGTGTCTGGGTAGGTCACTGAGTTGTGGCCTTGAGGTCCTATGTCTGATCACTCACCCCTTTCTCTTTACCACTGCTCCCCTGCTCTGCTTCCCAAGTCCCATTAGCTAAGGAGCTTTGCTCCATCATGCACTTCCACCATAATATTTATGCCTTGGATCCAGTCAAGCATGCACTGAATCCCTTGAAACCATGAAGCAAATTAAACCTCTCCATTATTTTATTTATGTGTGTATTTTTTTTATTTTTTTATTTTTTTTTATTTTTTTTTTTTGGTACCAGGAGTTGAACTCAGCCACTAAGCTCCAGCTCTGGCCCAAATTCTCCTTTACATTTAGCAGTTTTGGGTATTATGCTCAGCAATAGGAAAAGTGATACATACAGTGGTGCCTTTGTTCACGAATTTAATTCATTCCACAACTTTTGGGAAAATGGGCACATTTATGTTCATTCAAAAAAGATGACCATGTTTGTGTTCATTCCCTGATGCAGAGTTTGCAAACAAAAACAAAAGTTTGCCAAACACTTCTTTTTGTGAACTGTGTTGATTAATTTCCTCTTATAGCTGAGACAAAATAGTTTAACACCAAAAATAAAGGAAGAAAACGTTTATTTAGCTTCCAATTTGTGGAGGTTTCAGTCCATACTCAGCTGGCTCCAAGGCAGGGTGGTGTGACTCAGGGACAATTGTCCATGGTAGCTGTGGCAGATACCAAAAGCGACACGAGCAAAAGGACAAAAAGGGGGATGCACACCTCTTTCCTTCCCTTATATTGTGAGCAGGCTATGCCCCTTAGGTGAGTGTAGCAGTCACACCCTATCCATGTCCTCCTCTTGCACAAGCAGAGGATATTTGCAAAGTAAGGACCCTGAACCCCTGCTGAATCAAACTTCTGAGCTTCTCAAATTGACACAATGGACAGTATCCTAGACAGGTAAGGGCATGTTCTTTACACCCTAGGATGGAGAGCTGCTGAGTTAGTTAAGTTTTTCTCAAGTTGACACAATGTATCTACCATAACATGAAACAAACAGTTAATAAACAGAAGTGTTCATGAACCAAGGTACCACTATATACTGAAATACATGCAGAGTACAGGTTACTGTGGGCCAGGAATTCAAGGTAGAGAGACTTTCCAGATACCGGAGACTCATGCAAATACACACAGCTCACTGCAATGTGGTGTCTGACCGCTTCCTTGAAACTGATCCTGCTTTTATCCCCAGTGGTTGCCCCTGCTTTTTGTTTAGTGGACTCCAGGCTGATCTCATTATTCTTTGCCTACCAGATGCATGGGGCACAACTAATTTCTCCTTAAAATACACTTTTCTCCATATTTGTAGACACCCACTGTGCCCATCCCCTGTAGCTCTTCAGCTCCTTCCCCTCAAAACCCCCTAGTACCTTCTCCTAACCCTGTACACCATTCATTTGCACTTTTCACTGGTCAGTGCCTAAATGATCTTCCCAAACTACTAAGCTTTGAAGACCATTTGACTGACAATGACTGTCCAGGTCAGTTCTCCAGCCTTGAGAATCTATCCTAAATTCCAGACCCATAGACCCAACAGCCCATGCAGAGAGATAATGCCTATGTGCCCTCTGTGATCAATTTGATACTCAGTGCTTATTGTATAACTACCATACACAGTCTCTGGCATAGCATGGAGGAGGGAAAGACCTATCCCCTAAAAGACTTTATTGCTAATGAAAAGAGGAAAAGCAATTAGGCAAGGTCAGCATTAAGTTTGTGGGAAGCCAGATAGAACAGTGCTGTGAACAGAGAGGCAGGGACAAAAGATCATAAGTCAGATCATGTTGGGGATCAGAAGATGGATTCTGGTAAATATCACTTACCCCACCATACAAGAATGGGAATACTGAAGTGAAGAGAAGCAGCCTAAAAATGGAACAATATTCATGAGGCCACCCAGGTTGCTGCTAACATGAATCCCCAAATCAAGCCACATGAGAAATTATCCAGGACGACCAATACCAGATTAATGTGCAGAAAAATTGTTCTAATCACCAATTTAGCTACACTCCATATGTTTTCACAGGCAGTATTTTTATTGTCCTTTAGTTCATGACATTTTGAAACTTCAAGGAGATTTCTTAATGAAGAATTACGTTTCCAAGGATTTTTATGATTGATATGAAGTTAAATTGCCTTCTGCTCATAAAACCTATTATTATTTCTTTAGAAATTGCCTAAAAGGTAACCAGTTCAGGTCCAGGAGGCAGCAGCCAGCACTTCCCACACACACATACCAGCCACCACTGGAGACACTTCCAGCAGTGAACAGAGCAGCCTGAGAAATGCAGCAGCTAATTCTGAACCAGGACACCCCATGGCCACCATAGCCCGCACTGGCCAGGAGAGCCAAATAGTCATGCTCAAGAGAAAGTGTAGATAACTGGGGAAGTGCCTGGGACCCCACTTGTCACTTGTCCAAAAGAATCCAGGAAGATGTCAAGACAAAGAAGCAAAATATAGTCTCTGGCCTCCAACCCATACAGAGCAAGTCCAGGAGATGTAAACATGGAAGAGATTGGGAGTCACGCACCCGAAGTTTCTGAAGTGATGTCAACTGAAGTAAAAAAAAAAACAAAAAAACAACTTCATGAGGCTATTAAAGAAATTAGAACATAAGTACTATCTTAGGTAAAAGAAGAAATGAAAAGTATAATAAAAGAATTGCTAAGCATCTCAAAAGAAGACACACTTAAAAAAAACAGAGAAGCATAGGAAAATTAGAGAAACCTCGAATGAACAAAATAAGAAGTATTTATAATGCATGAGACAGATTCAAAGAGATATCCAGGAAATTAAAAACTCCATTGAAATCCAATAAAACCACTTGAAAGAAACTGAAGATAGATTTCAGACCTTGAAGAATGTTTGCAGTTAGTGATCATGAAAGGAAAGATCTCTTAAAAATAACAAGGAACCAGGAAATAACAATTCGATGGCTATACAACGATACAAAGAAAAATCATTTAAGAGTAATAGGTGTTAACAAAAAAGCAAGGGGGCAACATAAATGACATAAAAGTCTATGTACAGAAGTAATAGCAGAAAACTTCCCAAGTGTGGGGAAAGGATGTAGCATGCAAATGAGTGAGTCATACAGAACTCCAGCTAGCCATAAGCAAAATAAATCCCAATATATAATAATCAACATCCCAGAATTCAGCACAAGAACAGAATATTAAAAGCTGTTAGAAAAAAGAAACAGATCACCTATCAAGGAAAACCCATCAGAATCATGACTTCTCAACACAAACCATCAAGTCAAGAAGAGCTTGCAGTGAAGCATTTCAAGTCCTCAAAGACAACAACTTCCAACCCAGATTGATAATCTCTGAAAAACTATCTTTCAAAATTAATGGAGAAACAAGATACCTCATGACAAAGAACAACAAGGAATTCATGACCACCAAACCAACCCTACAAAGCATACTGAAAGACATTCTAGAGAGAGATAAAATGACCAGGTTCCTAGGAATAGTAGCAGAGCGGGATCACCTAGCAGGGCAGACAATTGAATGGAGGAGAAAAGTAGTCAGCCAACAGCAGGAAATTAGCATGGCAGAGACGAGGCAGTACATGTTCACTATAACCACTAATGTAGATGGCCTCAATTCACCAATAAAAAGAAACACAGGCAGAATGGATCAGGAGACAGGATCCATCAATATGCTTTATACAAGAAACACATTTAACTTGAAAGAAAATTCATAGACTGAAAGTCAAAGGAGAGAAAACAATGCTCTATGTGACTGGAACCATAAAAAAGTAAGGGTAGCTTGCCCATCAACTGCAGAATAGATAAGGAAGACATGGCATTTTTATACAATGGAAAGCTACTCAGCTATAAAGAAAGATAATCTTGAGGCTCTTGTAGGTAAATAGATACAACTTGAGATCATGCTCATGGGTGAAATAGTTCAATCACATGGGAGAACATAGTGTTGTCTCCCTAGTATAAAAAAACTAAAGGAGTTAGTGGGATACACAATAGATACTGTAGAAGTGAAAGGGAAAGAATTGCCTAAAAAGGTAAGGCAGTGACCATTGTTAATTTATTATCATGTTTTGAAACCCTGTATTGTTTTCATTGTTCTGTTTAGTTTGGTTTTATTCTGTTTTATTTTGTTTGATTATATCATATTTGATGGCATGAGCAGCTATTTCAAAGATAACAAAATATTATTGATTTCCTATTGTCATGTTTTGAAGCCCTATATTGCTTTCATTGTTTTGTTTTGATTGGTTTTATTCTGTTGTGCTTTGTTTTATTATGTCTGATGGTATGGGCAGGTATTTTGAAGATAACAAGTGGCACTATGGTGGTCATTACTGATTTGCTTTTATCTAGTTTTGAAGCCTTGCATCCCATTTATTGTTTTGTTTTGATTGACTCTATTCTGTTTTATGCTGCTTTGTCTTATTCTCTTCAAAGTAAAAAAAAAATTAAATTAAAAAAATTGCCTAAAGATTCCTCTTTCCTGACAATGATGACAAATCTTTTTGAGCTGTCCACTGAGGCACGTATGCCATAGGTTCACCACCACTGACCTAGAGTATGGCTACATTTTGCACAGCTATTTTTGATTATAGTTTTCATATGTTCTAATATGATATATTAATTTAATCATGCACTATATAGGTATGTCTATTTCACTTTATAATTGACTCTTCGTTCTATAATATATAGAGTTATAGTTTTTGGTATGCAGTAGCCTATTTATCCTTATTAATATGGTGTTCTTTAAACTTTCTCATTTCATACTTTTATTACTGCAAAAGTTTGCCTTAGATAATATTTAACATTTTCCTAATGGTTGTCTTAAGCTTTTCTCTTATTACCATATTAAGGTTTGGTCCTATAGACCTATGGTCCTATAGACCTATGGTCCTTTAGGACCTATGAGGTCCTAAAAACCTCATAATGTCACACAAAAACAGTTTACTTTAACCCAGTTATACTTATTGCTTTACTGATAATTACATACACTCTCAAACATAATTATTTTTTGTTTACCAAAAACTTTTTTCTTTGTTCCTTTCCCCCTAGTTTCTGATCTAAAATTAAATTGGTGCAGGTTTGTATATTCTGCTTTCTTTCTCTATTAATTTAAAAACAATAGATTTTCATATCTGTTTCAGTGATCATCTTTAGACTACTGTTTCAATAGTGTTTCTATGTGTGAGTTAATCTTTATTTCTCTTGTTTGTATTTCAGAGTGCCCTTTGCAAAGACTTTAGTCTCTTTTCGCCTGTACAAATTCGTGGCTATTATTTCTTTTTTCTCCTCTACTACTCCCTCTACTCTGGCTGGAAGTCCTAGTAGATAAATGTTCCCAATAATATCTTCTTTGTCTCTAACTGTTCTTGCAGAGAGATATTTCCTCTTTCTTGTGCTGCTTTCTGGTAGCTTTCTTCCAATTCATTAATTTTCCCTCCAAATGCATCTAGGATTCAATTTCTCCTATTTACTTTTAAAAAATAAACGTATTACTTATTTCTCACAGCCAAAAACCTGGTCTTGTTTCATCTCTACCATTTCATGTGTTCTTGTACTTCTTACTTGGCATTACTCCTTTATCGCTTTGAGCATGATGGTTTTGTTATTGGTTTTGGTGACTATCTTTCTTATCATATATTTTATTGTTTATATTTGTAGACTCATTTTGAATGAGTGTTTTTCTTCGTGCTTGTGTGTGTTTCTCTTTCTCTTCCTCTGTGCTTGACTGTCTATCTATTGTTTGTTTCCCTTCACCTCTGGATCCCCAGTTGAGACACATCTTAGGGTCCTGGGTGCATGAAGCTACTAGCACTATGCAATCTTCGTTTCATTCCTGGTAGTATCATTATGATCCTGGCATCCTAAGGGCATAGATCACAGAAAATCTAAATCCCCAGCACTGGCTCAGCAGTGATTTTCTTTCCAGGGTACTTTCATTTGTGGGAGGTAAAGAGAATACAACTCTATCTTCGGATGTCAAGCAGTGAGCCTGGCTGTAGACCCCAACTCATGTGAAGCAGTTCTAGTAGAATCAGCCTGAAATCTCCTTCCATCCTGATGCAGCCCTAGTCTGTGCTTTAAATTTCTGACTTAGTGTTATTTTGTTCTTTTGCTGCTGCTTTTTCCTCTTTACCTATCAGTGTCATTTGTTTGAAGGCTGAAGAAGTGTTCTGAAAGCCTTTTCTTAGACAGTGCATATAAATATGGAGAGAGGACACTGGACATAGCATCCTATGAATGATATACCTTGACTTTTGTCTGAGCCTCCCTATCCATCCTCTTTCTTCTGTTAATAGAAACATGACTTTCCTAGCTGAAACAGTGCCTCTTACTTCCAGTCCACATGCTCCAAGGACCTGGCTGCTGAGTTTGAAACCTAGGAAAGCTGCAGGTTCTATCACCATCCTTTCCCACCTGAGTGACTGAATAAAAACTGATTCTCTAAACACTTTGCCAAAGGCAGCTCTAGGACTTGTCTCAATCTGCTGTAAAAGATGTTCTCTCAAACACTGGGATTGCTGGTTGGTAAAATATGAACCTGGATCTCTACAGGTGAAGGAAGTTTCTATGTACAAATGTCCTGCCTAAAAAGCTCAGTTAACAATGGGGCACAGGTGACCTAGTACGAGGCAGAGTTCTAATGAACCTGTTTCAGTCCTCGGACTAAAGAGGTCATTCACACCTGAAGTTCCTTTCCTGGGACTTTCAGTTTTGATGAACCCACATATCTCCCACTCTATCTGATATGGGTGATGCCATGGTAGGTAAATACTACCTGAAAAACTTCATGCACAGGCAGCATGGTGACTTGCCGCAGAGCACAGATCCGGCTACCTGCCTGCATTTCTATGCTAACATTGCCACTTGTTAGTAACTTTAGTCAGAATGATTAACCTCATTATGACTCAGTTTTCTCAACTGTGAAGTGAGTCTAAAAACCGATTTGACATCATAGGACTATTATAATTAATACTGAAGATTCGTTAGAACACTCCTTGACTCAGAGTAAGTCGCTTATCAGTATTTCTTAAATAAGTACTGCTTTGTCCCTCTCTAATCTTAACTAAATTCTACTGAGTTAATTTAAAAGTTGGTTTTAGAATCATCACACCCAAGCCCTCCTTAATTTAAGAAATGTGGCTGAATAAAGAAGGCAAGTGGAAAAATGTGTCACTGTGTCTACTAGATGCATTTCTGGAGGACACCCAGAGATAAAAGCATGAAAGCAACACATTAAATCAAGAACCTGAGTGAATTTATGGAAATACTTGCTGCCGGATCTGGGGACACAAAGGGTTGAAGAAATAGAAGGAAACTTTCTGTACAATGTGCATAGAATCTCTTCCGCTTTGATTCAAGTTTCTCAGGAGAAAGAAAAAAAGGATTTTTTTAAATTATGAAAAGGCACTGCAATCAGAGTCTTCCATTATCACAGGGATAAAATATCAATTTTTGTCAGGATAAAATGAAGCACAGATTGGCCCTGATAGGGAAAATTAAATTTCTAGCCTTTACTTGATTTGATATTTATCACTCCTTTGCCCCAGAAATGTTCTGTCACAAAACATTAAAAAAATTTATTTGCTGCACACCAAACAAACTTAAAGGCTCTTAGAAAACACAACTGACAAATAGGAGGTATGATTGAGAGAAAATCAAAGGGCTGAGGGAGAAAAGCAGATAAAGAAAAAAATCGCAAATGTGAATAATCTCAGTCAGCTTTGCAAAGACAAAAATGGATGCAGACAGAGTGAATAGAAGAAGTTCCATTCAAGAGGGGGAAATCGTGTCACCCACTCTGTGAAACAGGGCGGTCCAGTCAGGTTCCTTTCACTGCACCAGATAAGGACTGAGACAACTGCACCCCTGCATGCTGGAAGCTACAATAAGTAACGGAGACATGGAGAGCTACAATAGGTAACCAAGTTCTCATCACCTGCTTACAGTCTGTGTTCCCCTCCCAACATTTAAGGATCAGCAGAATTTAAAAAACAAAAAACAATCCCAGACTCATTTCTTGAAACCAATCTTCCATACAGGAAAAGCTCAGACTATTATAGATGGACTTGAATAGAGATGAATCCCTTCTGTCTGATTTAGGAGATCAAAATTAGGCTAAGTTTAATTAACCAATTTTTAAAAGACTTTTCCATACTTGTACAGCACTTCTTTTAGTTACCATTCATCTCTCCTAAAAATGAGACTCTTTCACCCTCTCATTTCTAATGGCAGTTCTTGAAATGTAAGCAAATTGATGACATGCAGATGTTGCTTTAAAGTCTGAGGCACTGCACAAAGAAGCAATTCGCCTGCCCTCTTGGTAAGTGCCTTCCTCCAGAGTGACCCAGGAGGAGAACCAGAGAACTGCCCCAGAGATCCTGCCATGGAAGCAATTGACCCACCCTCTTGGTAAGTGCCTTCCTCTGGGGTGAGCCAGGAGAAGACATAGTGTCTCTTGAACCTACCAATGTGCAGGCTTGGAATCAAACATCCCCATACCCCCCCCCATTAGTAACTGGGGACAAAGGTCTGAGCAACTCTTGACAGGATGACTGTATGCAACATAGCAAATATGGGGGGGTCTCCTCTATCTTCTCTTTGAAAGCAAGTATTGTTTTCAGTTTTGTTTCATTATGAGTATTTGCTTTGCTCTATTCAATATTCTCTTTTGATTGATTATATAATGTTCTCTTTGGTTTGATTTTGCTATGCTTAATTGACTAGACAACTATTGTGAAGATAATGAGATATACTATGGTATCTATTACTGTTATCCTGGTAACCTGCTGTGAAGTTCTGTACCAAATTCACTGCACTATCTCAATTGGCTTTGTTCTGTCTTGTTCTGTTGTATTTCTACTACCTTCAAAATAAAAAATAAATAAAAAGTCTGAGGCACTACAGGAGAGGTTTTATAGATATGACTGGCTCATGGGGATACTCATGAGTGGATTAGTCAGCTGATGAGTTTATAACTAATTGTGATTTGCGGAGGAAGCCTGATCTGAGTAGGTAGGTCACTGGGGGCATGGTATGGAAGGATGTAAGTATCTCCTGCTCCCTTGATCTCTTTCTGCTTCACTGCCATATCAGAAGCAAACCTCCTCTGCCATGCTTTCCTCTCTTAAAGCCAGCCAGCTATGGAATGAAACCTCTACAAACTGTGAGCCAAAATAAACCTTTCCTCCTTTATTAAAGTATGAGTATTGGGTACTGTGTCACAAGAAAGTAAGACAAATTCCATTAAAGTTCTCTAAACTCTGGTGCTTGAAAGAATCATCTTAAAAGTATGAAAAGTACTCTGTACTGAATTAGAATAAAATCTTATATCTACATAATATGTTAGCAACCAATTTAATTTAAAGGAATATATGACCATGTTTTGGGCAAGGTAGTCTTCTAAATAACTTTAGTAAAATATCATTGACAAATGATCCCCATCTTTAAGGAGATAAAACATATCAGAACCATGAATTTAGGCATGCAGATTATGATAAAATATTTTAATTAAGTTATATATAAAAATACAAAATAAATAATTTAGAATTTTTAATTAGAGGGGGGATTAATAAAGAGTCTATAGGAGAGAAAAAATTTTCTAAAATACAAAATCTGTAAATAATATTCCAATAGAGGGAGATAGCACAGCTGTCAATAAGGAGATGCATTAAAATTCTGTATTAAAACTGTGGTACAAGTAGTCTGTAAGTCAATGGGACATCAAAGGGATTATGAGTTCAGGAGTCACTCTATGTAGGCTTAAAGGTTTACTAACTCTGAGATTTTAGTATGTAATCAATATTATAATGATTAAATTATAATAATAGCATCTATTTCATAGGTTTATTAAAGTCATTTAGTACCATGTCTTGTAAAGAAAAAACAGTCACACATGTTAAGTAATGTATTAGTCGTAGTTGAGCTATGTAGAGTTGGGTCCTATACTGTGGAAGACCTTCAATTTCAAATGATATTTAATTTCTTTAGGGAGAAAAACCAGTGATAGTGTTCACAAAAGAGAATGATCAGTTCTGAGAAAGCAGCTTATGAGTGAAGAGAATTGAGTCTGCGGACACAGACACTACAGATCAGAGCACTGTAAAACCTCATAGGAAAACCTAACATAGAGATGAGACATTAAGAAGAAAAAAGGATGTTTATGTGAAAGACCTCATAGATTGGATATAAACATTGGGCACTGATTATGGAATAAGACAAAGAATCAACTCTCATTACAAAATTTTGAGTCTGAAGCATATGAATTATGATGATATCATGAGGAGCAATTAAAGAAGGAGTGGGGAGCTAATTAGAGGTAAGAGAGATGAGAGAGGACAGCTATCAACCGTGTTTTCACCATGCT
Source organism: Dolichotis patagonum (assembly GCA_004027295.1). Lineage (NCBI taxonomy): Eukaryota > Metazoa > Chordata > Mammalia > Rodentia > Caviidae > Dolichotis > Dolichotis patagonum. The sequence goes on from PVJX010004544.1 coordinate 85,511, forward strand.
GACTCTGAGGTACAAATCTGAGGTACTTATGAGAACCAAGGAGAGCTCTTCAACAGGCATTTGGAAATATGAATCAGTAATTTGGAAGGGAAGCTAAGGCTTAAATTAATAAATCTGAGAGCCATTTGCATACAGGTCTATGGCTAAACCTAAGTGTGCATATAACATAGTTAAGGGGAAAAATACAGAGAGGGACAGTGAAAGAAGACTGCTCCCGGGGAAACACAGTTAGGAAATGTGAGGGAACAGAGAACAGAAGGAGCCTGCCATAGAAATCAAGGCATCACTGATAGGAAAGGGTCCTGAAGAACACAAAGAGAAGAAAACTTATCATATAATGACCAAAGGGTGAACTCAACCGAAAGATGTAAGAATGGTACTTATATGTGCACCCAGCGTGGAGCATCAAAATATATAAAGCAAGCATTCACAAATCTGAAGAAGAAAATAGATATGAGTAAAATAATAGGAGACTTTTACACTACACACTCTACTGAATAGATATACCAAAAAGAAAAAAGTTGAACTGAGCAACACTACAAACCAAAAGAATCTCACAGAACACGAGGTCAGAAGAGTATGTGGTCTTCCCAATGTACATGGAATGTTCTGTTCTCTAAGATAGATCACATATAAGTATGAGATCAAAATAATCAAGCTTAACAAATTCAGGAAAAATTACTTCATTTGCCTTGTCTGACACAATGAGACTAGAAATCAACAATAAGAAAATCATGGATTACAAATGCATGTGAACCCGGAATGGTACACATTAGTGGTGCTGACCTTCATACAGTTGGAAATCTATATATAAACCTGAATAATAGTAACCTGCTGTTGATCAGAAGTCTTACCAACAAGACAAATAACACATTAACACATATTTTGTATGTAATATGAGTCATATGCAGCTAAAAGTATGCAAGAATTACAGAGACGATTTTTTCCTGCACTACACAATTTCCCAGAGAGATGAACAGTTCATGTGGAGATGATTAGCATCATATGATGTTTTAAACAGACACTCACAATACTTGAGCTCACCTTAAGAGCAGCAGGAGGTAGGAATGAAAATATTAAAATAGTTTAATATGGACTACAGTTAATTTTATGCAGACATGATTTAATATAGCAACATTATATTGTTTGCATCTCTCTTGATTATGAATGGCACATGGAAGGTCTTTAAATGTTTGTGTTTTGAAAAACTTAACATTTTAAAGAGATTTATGTATATTTTATATTAGTGAGTTATAAAATAGACCACTACCTACATCTACTTTAGGTATTCATTTAAAGATTTCTTTTTTTTTTTTTTTTTTTTTTTTTTTTTTTTTTTTTTGGTACTGGGGATCAAACTCATGACCTCACACATGCCAAGCAGGCACTTATGCCACTGAGCTAAATCCAAGCCCCATACCAAAGATCTAAGTTGTGGGATGGAGTTATCTCTAGACTATATGATACCCCTTAGAGATTTTCTCACAAATTTCAAAAAGTAAAAAGACTTGTGTGTAAGTAGACTTCCAAGTTCAAATCTACACTGTTCAAGGGTCAGCTGTGAATGTACACATAACAACACCCTTTCAAACAAAAATGATGTCAAAGAGGAAATAAATTTTAAAATATCTTGAGATAAATGAAAATGAGACTGCAGCATAAGATAAAAAAAGCAACAATGATGGAAGTTTATAATAATAAATATTTACATTTAAAAAGAGTATCTTAAACAATGCAACTGCAAGGAACAAAGGAAAGAACAAACTAAGTTCAAAATTAGCAGAACAAAAAGAATGATAAATATTAGAGCAAAAATTAATTCAGCAGAAAATCCAAAATCCCCCACAAAAATCAAAAAGGTCAAAGTTGATTTTTTTAAAAATAAAATTGACAGATTTAGCTAGATTAAGAAAAAAAGATGAAAGATTCAAATAAATGAAATCAGAAAAGAAAAAGGAAATATTATACAGTAATTTATATGCCAAAAATATAAGATCATGAGGGCTTATTATAAGCAATTACATGCTAGAAAGTTGGATCATACAGAAGAAAGAGATGCTGCATGCAGGGTCCTGGGTTCAATTCTAAGCACTCCAAAAAACACACAAAAATTTGGATATTTTAAAATACATTGTATTCAGTTTTTATTAAGGACACCCAAAAAATACTAGAGAAAAAAGAGAAGTATGTTGAGTTTAAGGAATGAGATAAATTGGAGAAGTGGAAAAAGCAAGGCTCAACCATTTTGTATTTCATGCAGCGATTCAGAAGGGAAACACAGGAAGTAGTAGAGTTAAGGACTTTTAGTGTAAACAAAGCACATGCCATGTTTAAAACAAAGGAAGTCCTCCTGGAGAAAATATCAGACAGATAAAGAAGAAAAGGAAGTATATTGATGAGTACATCAAAATGGAAATTAAAAGAGGTCACTGAGCCCAAAGGGTTAGTCTTTGTTTACCAAAGGGTTTTTATTTTCCATTTAAATGAGGACAAAAGGTAAAAATAAGAGTAGATAGCAGTGCCATTCACACTAGCTAAGTTATGGAAAAAGCCTAGATGCCCATTGACAGAAGAATGGATAAAAAACATATTATATATATATAATATATATGTTATATATATTATATTAAAAACATATAATATATATAAAACATATAATATATATATAATATATATGTTATATATATTATATATATGTTATATATATTATATATAATCTATATATATGGAGTATGGAGTATTACTTAGCCATAAAGAATAAATTTGAGTCATCTGTAAGAAAATGGATAGATCTTGAGACTATAATGTTAAGTGAAATAAATCAGACATGGTATATTAAATATTACATGATTTGTTTTATATGAGAAACCAGAATATAAATAATTTAAAGAATAAAATACAGGGGAGATGATAGAAAACAGGGAGGTAGACCCTTTGGAGGTAGAGACAGGAATTTAGGGAAGAGGGGCAAGGAGAAAGGAGAGAGGGAATGAATAAAGATGATCAAGATTTCATACACATCTATAACGTATTATATACATGTACTAGTTCTCTGAAACAAATATAATCTTTTTATATCACAAACATAAACTAGTAAAATAATTTTTTAAAAAAATAGTGAGTGAAAAGCAAAGAAGCACAAGTGGAACACTTTTAATTTTGAGGGAAACAATAATTCTCAAGATTTGGGATGAATGTCTGTAATCCCGGCATGAAGGTAGTAGAGGCAGGAGGATCACCATGAGTTCAGGGCCAGCCCACGCCACACAGTGAGCTTAAGGACAGCTTGAACTGCATCGTGAGACTCTGTCTCAATTTTTTTTAATTGGAAAGATTGGAGTTATCAAGCACAAACCCAATGCAAGCTCTTGCACCAATTCTATAATTCTGCATTCAGCATCCCAAGAAAATGATCATTCAGCTTTGACGTAATTATTGTAAAAGACTTAGACCTCATTATCATATAAGTTAGCCAATGGTAGTTTGTACTGTTTAAATTACAAGGAAGTTTTTCCTTATGCTGCAAAGAGATCTACTTTCTTGTGATGACTGCATCTTAATCCTACATCCTCACTTCGGCATCACCAGGATTACAGGCAAAACCTTCTCATACATGACTTCTCAACATACATCTGAAAATAAAGCATGGTCCAGCTGGCTTCTTGGCTCTAACTAAAACACCCTCTGAGTCTTCATATTCCCTCACTCTAACATTTAAATGATAATTTCAACATCTGTATCCCACCTAAGCACAAACACACGTGTGTACACATACAAAGTTATCCTCAGGAAACAAGGCAATAGACATGAGGCTTCAAGACTTAAGAAAACTGAATGTATATAGATCAATTGGTGTGGATGTTGCCAACTATGTATTGAGGGACAAGAGTGTGCAGGACTCGGCTGACTCAATACAAAATGAGAAAGTGCACTATTTTGTCACCATCACAGGAGAGGCTACAAAGCTAAATGCCAGGTGCAGCACCCAAAGGAACCCCTCCTTGTGCCCCTGGTAAAGCTGGCCCCAACTCTTGCTCTGACTTGAAGCCTTCATCTTGGGAATTGTGGCCCTGCTTGAACCACTCAAGTGAAAAGGCCATGTGGGTCACTAACATCATGGGACACAGCATAGGAAGTGTGTGGAATCCATCTGCTCCCCCCTAAGACATCTGCCTAGATTCCAGCCTCACAAAAGCAAGCTGCTTACTCTTTTTTTTTTCTCATCTTAGAAAAACCAGGTACACCTCTATTGTTTTCCAAGACATAAACTCAAGGTCTGGACTTTAATTGCCCTTCCAGAAAGCCATTTGATTCGCTGGGCTGTTTGGTTTTTTGCCTTTCACCTGTTCTCTAACAAATAAAAATATATCTAATCTATCATCCTAAACAGGAATCCAAAGAGCATTTGCCAAACTATTCAACCAGTATCCTTTGTTGTTTAACTCCTAAAAGTTTGTTTTTTAATGTCTTTAATTCTATTCCCAACCAGTCTCTATAATTCTTATTTCTATACCATCCCCCCCAGACCCACCAACACCTCATCCCTCATGACTATGCTTCCCATCAATCTGGCTCTTGCTTACCATAAAATTAGCATTTTTCAGCATCCATACTTTGCTTTACAACTCAGAAGATAGCTGCATTGACTGCATAGAAGTGTATACACACAACCCAGCAGGCTGAGAAGCTGTCTGTCCCAGTCTGGGACTGAAACAAAACAAGAAGGCAGGGTGATCATTCCCATAACTGCTTCATTAAATACTTATGATCAGAATGTTTGGAAAGGAAGCAACAGGAGCTATTTTTTTTCTCTGGGAAAAGTCAGGGGTAAGCTTTCAAAACATGGGACACACCTGTAAGAGATGTCACCATGGGATCAAGACCAGTTCAGCGTGAACAGAAACCAGCTCCTCACATCATACACCTGCTGTGCTCCAGTCCAGAAGTGGAGAGCTCAGTGTTCTAGCAGGGCCACTTTTCAGTTTTATTGTTAATACACTAAATATTGCTTAAAATGATAATTACATGTCTTCATTTGTATACACCCTACATAAATAAACACTCATGCATGCATTTATACTGGGTAGAAGATTTGGCAAATTCATAAAAAGTGTTAATGAAAGCTGATGCTGAGACTGAACTGCTGACAGTTTTTATGAGTCAACTCCCCATGTGGCTCTCCTCTCTTTTTTACATTGAAGAAGTTTAAAATGGTCTAAGTACAGACCAAACAGCAGACCATTGGACCATAAGGGTACATATATCTGGCCCTTGAATGCTCTGCTTTCTCTAATATGATTTACATATTAAATGATACTATTCTTGAGATATCTGCAGGTGTACACATAGTTTTTAAAATACAAATACTTACATCTAAGTAAACATGGTTGTATGAATGCATTAATTTTGTATTACTGTCATTACTAATTACCATACACTTAGAAGTGTAAAATAACACCCTTTATACCACACTTCTATGGTCTCGTCAGGCAAAAAAAAAAAAAAAAAAAAAGTGCCACCTCTTGAAGGCTCTAATTTGGAGGCTCCAGTGGAGTCTCCTTCCAGTCTCACACAGGCCATTGGCAGACTTCAATTCCTTGTTAGTCTGGGGCTGAGGTGCCATTTTCTTGCCTTCTGTCATCCAAGAGCCTCTTGGTTTCCTTCCTCCACACTCAGGTCAACAACTGTAGGTTCTGGTCTTTCTGGATTTCCCTCTACTACACCTCTTCTGACTCCTTTTCCACTACATCTGATTCAATCACAAAGAGGGCTCTGGTCTTAAGAGCTCAGGTGATTAGATGGACCCACTTTAACAATCAAGGAGAACCTCCCTATTGTAAGGTTTATAACCTACTCAGCTACATACAGTATAACACATTCTAAAAATCAAGAGATTATAACCAGAACACCTCTGATCTCCACAGTGAAACTATCACCTGACTTTCTTTATATACTAAACTTTGATTGACGTGTCATTAATATTATCTGACTCTCCACAGTTATGCACAACAATCTGTCTCTCCTCTTTGTTTTCACCTTTCACATCCTTGTAAACTTTATATGATACAATCATCAGCTAACCTTCCCATGGTGTCATCATCCAAATTCCACCCCTGACCCATTTCTGACAGTGGCAAAGACAAAAGACCAATGCTGTAATCCAACCAACATGAGTGGACAATGGCTCATTCATCCATCTCTTACCCAAGGAGTTAATAACATGTCTGCATATGTGAACCATCTAACATTAGACACAAGATTATCATATTATCAATCATCACACAGTGCTGGTCCACCATGGAGTTCTCCATGAGTCTTTAATGTCCAAATCATCAAATAAACCTCCCTCTTATTACACCTATGTGAACCCTACATGAGAGCAATTGTATCTTAACAGTCCACTCGGCTGTTCCTTATGGAGCAACTTCTGGGAAAACGATAGGTCCTATTTTCCAAGTGGCAGGTCTGGGCATATCCGCTGCTCAAACAGAGGGAAGGCATGACAGCTATGCTTTTCAGTGCCTACATCTTCTCATGCAACACAACACAGAAGTTGGGTACAAATCATCTGTCTTATTAGTGCCCTGCACAGACCTACATTTCCTAGAATTAAAAATTGTTCTGTGATATATCAGTATACTCTGTGTTGAGCTATGAAAAGAAAGAAAGAAAGAAAGAAAGAAAGAAAGAAAGAAAGAAAGAAAGAAAGAAAGAAAGAAAGAAAGAAGAGAGAAAGAAAGAAAGAAAGAAAGAAAGAAAGAAAGAAAGAAGAAAGAAAGAAAGAAAGAAAGAAAGAAAGAAAGAAAGAAAGAAAGAAAGGAAGGAAGGAAGGAAGGAAAGAAAATGCAAGCAATCAGCTGCTTTATCAAGGGTACCTTAAGTTCATCACAACAACCACCATTGCTATAGTTGCTCATCATCCAATACAATTCCATGGTCTGGTTCTCATATGACTCTCAGCTCTCAAATGTTTGTTCAGACATCTGGTCCATGCTTCTAATTAAACTTCCATACTGGCTTCAAAGTCTGGATTCAATTGTTGAGTATTCTTTCTCTATCAAACCCTTCCTCTGTGGCTGTTTACATTTTTCACCCTCCTTTTTAAAATCAAATTCCAATGACTTTCATCCAGATGATGGGACTTGTAGTTTCCAAGATAAACATCTTTTATACCTGCATTTCCCTGCCACTTACATTATTTCCCTTATCCATCAAATGACTTTTATCATAAAAATGCACAATGCAAAACAATTGGTAAAGTTTTCTCAATGTGAGGAAATAAGAATGGCATTTATTTCATTCTTTTGAAAAGGAAAGACCTTCTACTTTGGAACTGTGATGGGTTTGGTAAATGTTCTCTACAGTCTTCCTTTTCATTTGTAAATGAAGCTTAACCTAGAGCTGACCTGAGTGGCTACTGATAAGATATGTTCTCACAGTTAAGGACACTGTCTTGTATTGATGCTCCTTGTTTATAGCCATAAAACCATATCGAAGCTGCAAGGCTGCCCGATCCTCGCCAATTTAATTTCACAAATAGAATTCTATGAAACTCTGTATTACTGTTTTTCTGGCATAGCCTGAATATTTTCAGATAGCCTACAGCCAAACAAAACAAATTCCCCTACTCAGATTTGCTGCAAAGCATGGTGGATAAGCTACAATAGATAACATATTGGTGAACAAAGGAGAAATAATCACAACTGAATTTTGTTATTAACAATTTCCCATCCCAACTTTCTTTCAACTTATATACACTTCAACAGATATTTCATGAGAAGTACGTATTTCCCCAGAGTTTTTAACATCTTTTAATGTTTTATATTAAAGGAAACATTTTTTACATTTTATAACATGCTGATAGAATAAAAACCATGCATGGTCCTTTTAGGACCACTAGACCACATTTTTTTTTCCATTTTAAAAGATTACCTTTGCCAGAAGTCTTTAGTAAATACAGCTTCACATAAGAATTAAAATGTAATTTTTTTTTTTAATTTGAAAGAGAATAAAACAAAAGGGGGCAGTACAGAGCAGATCAGAACAGGACAACATAGGCAACACAGTACTTTACATTAAGTCAACTGGACATCAACAGTAGCTAACACCATATCTCTTACTCTGCTATAGTTGAGCATAGTTTCAAATACAATAATATCAAACATAACACAATAGTATAA